>AYEL01071263.1:0-17171 GCA_000484575.1 Olivierus martensii
TGTCTTTTAAAAATAATATAATTCTGTTGTATACTTATAAATTATTTTAGAAATTTTAGTATTAACCTATTTATAGTTATATTAATAATTATCATCATCACACTGATATTTTAAAACTAATTGGATTAAATATTGTAAATGGAAGTACTCTATTTTCTTATATATTAAAGAAATGTTAAAATCTAGGAGTCAGCTTTACTTCTGAAATAAATTTCATGTAAGATTAAGTTTTTAGCAAAAGTTTTGTAATTTTTAGCCTACTTTCTGAAGGAAAAGAAGGCTTAAGAAATCACTGTCCTCACTTTATGCCTGTCTGTTTTCTTCTGCTAACAACTTTTGGACTGATAATTAGATTTTCATGAAATTTGTTATGATCATTTACCATTAAAAGCTATTTCAATGCTGTATTAGTTTAACCCTCTAGTTGCAGCCTTCTTACAATGGCAATATTGAAATTTCTGAGATATCATTTTAATGTATTCTAAACTATTTATCTGATTTTTATGTGATTTATCAATATGAAACATTGAATGTGATCTCAATAATATATCATTTGATACTTTATTTACAACTATTTAAAGATATTAGATATTCAAACTTAAAATTTTTCTCTAATAACTTTTTGAACTATCCGATTAATTTTTATAAAATTTAACAGGATGATATGATTAAAGTCAAATTTTAGAACTGAATTATAAGTTTTAGATTAGAATAAATTTAAGTTATTATTTATATAATTTAATGTAAAATATAACTGTATCAAAAATGATTTTTATCCATTAGCTTTTATTATTCCAAAGTAAATGATATTTGGAAATTAGTCAATTAGTTCTTATTGAACTGTTTGTTGTTTCTATATGACAATACCAAGAATGTTTGCTTGGCTCTCCAAATTTAGGTATATGAGCAAAGATAATCTGTAGATTTAATTCTGCTGGATCACTTTAAATTTAAGCATGCAGGATATTGCAGAACAATATACTTATATAAATTATGAACTATCTATATTTTATTAATTATAAGAATATTATATATACATCACAAATCCATTATATCAGCTGTTTCTAAGTTTTTTTATTCATATACCATAAAATGTATGAAAAAATTTGTTCGATTTTAACCAATACTAGAAAATATAAGTTTAACAATAACATTAATAAATACAATTCTAGCGGTTTCATAAGTGCTTCATTAGACATTTCTATACTTTGACTTTTGCCATGAAGCATAGGATAAAGCTTTGCCTATTATTAGTGATTCATTCAGTATATTTTGATAATTATACATTGTGTTTCTAAAAGTTGGGCTAAATTTAAGTCACAGATCTATTCAACAAAACAAAGCAAAATTCCATATAAAATGGATTTGGAAATGTTTTTTGAGAGAACACAGAATGTAGAAGTATTTGAATTTAATCTACCTATTAGTCTCATGATGGCTGTAATAAATTGTGGTTTGCAATCAAGTGTAACAAAAGGAATTGTATATTAATCAAAATACTATGCAAGCTAATGGGACAATCTGTAGATGATTGGAAATAATCATGATTGCCTGAAGAAGAACTGTACAAACAAAAATGGTAGCCTGAAGAAATGACTGAAGAAAAATTGAACAAACATGCAATAATGTCTAACAGAATACAAAAATGATATTCTTTCTTTCTCTTTATAATGATATAATAATAAACAAGTATTTAAAACTTTTATCTCTTGTTAAATGTTAATGTGGATTTTCTCATTTGTGGGATTGTATATATGATTCATGATTTTATTCCCTATGTTATCTTGAAAAGAAACATTTCCAGAGCAACATTCCAGAGTTTTTGTTTTATTTTGATGAGTAGCATTTGTGATTTAAATTAGCTGACCTTTTAGAAACATTATGTAATAAAACTAAATTTGGTTTATGTACATTGAATCATTTCTATGGACGTTATGATATACCAATACAAAAGTATTGAATTTTGTATATTGAAATTGTTAAAGTATTTATTATTAAAAAGCAAAAGATAAGATTTCTTTTGCTTTTTAATAATAAATTTTTAATTAGAAGTCTATATTTTGGAAAAAATGTATGTTATACATTTTTTCCAAAATATAGACTTCTAATCTGTCCATTTTAAGCTCATCATCTCAAAGAGTGAACTGAAAAGGGCTAATCTGATTTTGATTTTTATTAGAGAAACTAGCATGATAAAGAAATTAAATAAAAACTACAGTAGGTGATCGGTTAACGAACATAATCTGTTCTAAGATAATGTTCTTTTTTCCCAATTGTTTGTTAACCAGTCATCGATTTACCATAGGTTTTCATGGGAATTTGATTAATTCGTTCTGGAGATCCAAAAAAATAGTAAGAAATTATATAATTTATTTATTTATGTTTATTTATATGTAATACCCATAATACCATATAATAATGAAAACAAATTATTTAATTAATTAAAAATAGACGTGCAACAGTTCACTAGTTTTTAGTTTCTTAAAGATGATTTCTAGACGATTATTATTTTAAATTCTGCCAACAAGTCTGATTCTATTGTTTGTTTGTGTTATATATTACTTGATACCTGCAAGTGGTGTGATGTCATAGTTTCGGATTCCATTAGAAGAATAAAAAAGTTATCTGAGATCCTATAGTTCATATAGACAATAAATTGACGAGTGCGTGTCACTGTTCGTTTGCCATCAAAAGGCAAAATCAAATCTCATCTGTATAATAATCATTGAATCTATAAGCTTCTAATCAGTGTTTATGAGTTCGTTTTGTAGCAAATATAAATACTATTTTCCATATTTTTAGGACATTTTAAATGAGTTTTATCTGCATTTTTAATATTTACTATGGTTGTGGGAAGGAGCCGGAACAAATTAATCAATTTTCAATTAAATCCTATATCCAATTTTCAATTATTCCTATAAGGAAATCGATCTTTGGATAACGACAGTTTTGGTTAACGACGGTTCTGTTGGAAGTGATTACCATCGTTAACCAAGATACCACTGTATATACATACATAGTCTTGCATTTTCATCTATTATGATTATTTTCCGTTAAAGAATTGTCCAATGTTGATTGCTTTTCTCTTGTCTTCAGGATTTTTCGGAAGTGATTAATAGCATTATCGTAGTAGAGATTCCCCAAGCCTATTGACCTCCTCCTGGTATGGGTGCATTCTAACACCAGAATGTTGTAAAATCTTGCTGTTACCTTCTTTAATAAATCTTTGATTTGTTTTTAAGTTGTCTCCTAGTTCATTTTAATTGGGAAAGGTAATGTTTCTCCCATATTTACCGGTATCTGCACGAATGCGTAAGACCTAATCCTGTCATTCCGTTAGGTTAGTTAAGGTGCCATATCCTTGTGAAATATTTTTATCTGACAGTGGCCCATTTCACAGGCTGGCCAACACCCATGATGGGATTAACCGGATGGTTGAAGGATGAGGTTGAATGGGCTGGGCCTGGACCCCTCCTAAAAATTGAAGGAGTGGGACAGATCCTCCAGGATGGTAAGCCACAGCATTACCACATGGCCATCCGGCCGATTTGTCATACCGTCAGTATGCAGATTCTACAGTTTGTTCTGTGAAGTGTTCGTTATCCAAATATTAAAATCTTTCATAAAAGTGTTCGTTATCTGATTTGTTCATTATCCGAACAGTTTGTTAAATGATCCCCCACTGTAATCTCTTTCTAATAGTTTGTTTTCATCTTTACTTCCACTGTTCTAGTTGTATATTGATAAATTTTTCTTACCAGTATCATTTAGTTCTAAGAAATAGTCAAAATAAACTAACTAAATATTATGACATCTATTTTATTAAATTTTTATTTAAAAATGCCTTTTCCAAATAAGTTAGAAAAATCATTAGTATTTCTTCATACAGTTGGATATGAGTAATTTTTTGTCATAAGGAATACACAAAAATAATTTTTAAATTTTTTGTGTGTTAGTACTGTTTGTATATTATGGCACAGTATATCATTTTCTATTTGTCTTAGTTATTAGTTCAGCTTTTATTTCTAATAAATATAAAATAATTTAATGTTTCATTTGAAAAAAGTATATTAAAATTCTTATCATTGTGATTAAAATAAAAGATAATTTATAAACTAATATTCCATTGTTCACTTGATTATTAAAAAAATGTAGAATAGGTGATTATTTCACCAAATATTTGAATTGTATGCAGAATTTTAGTGATTTGCTATTTGAATTTATATGCTTTAAGATATTTTCAAAGCAATTTTTCATATAAAAATATTTTAAGATTCTGTTATGTTTAAAATAATAATAATAGTAATCTTATCATCATCATCTCATACTGACAAATATTTAAAAATATCCAATTTTTGATTATTAAATATTTGTTTCCTAAAGGCTATTTTATATTTTGACATCTGTGATAGTTGGCACTAAAGTTACTAGTGACTGACTTTAGAAATACATTTGATTGAATTGTAGTGTTCACACTAATTCATTACATAAACTTGGACACATTGATATTGATATTATCCCAGTTAAGCCAAGTGACAGACAAGATCATTGTCTAGATCAGTTTGAAATAAATTTATTAATTAGGAGCATGCAGTGAATTGTTGTTCAATATAATACCAAGTAAATCATTATTATTTTTTAATTCTATCCATAAAGTTAGATTTTATTAATACTGAACATTTTAAAAGAAGTAGAAAATCACCCTACTATTTGAGATAGTAAAATGGGAATGTAGCTATAAAATAGGCAAACAAAATACTTTAAATAAATTATTTTAATTCTCCTCTCTCTGTTTATAAGTTCTAATAATAATTCCTTTATTGTTCAGATCATTTTTAATTCTGATAGGTTAATAATCAGTTGACAATACTCAGTGTCTCAATAATGTCTCATTGTCTCAACATTGGAGAATATCATTAGTATCTTGGTATGAATAAACTCTAATTTTATTACTACTATAATTTATTTATGAAACAAACATGAAAACATCCCACGTCCACACGCACACAGAGAGAGAGAGAGAATTTTCAAAATATTGTGTTGGTATCAATATTTGAAGCTGCATAATTTTAATAAAATTTTTAAATGAATTTTATTAAAGGCAGTATATTTTGTTAAGGTAAAATATGGCTTGCAGTTATTTTAATAAAAAAGAATAGTGATCTGCATTATTGTATGAAAGAACCAAGTTTCATAAAAATTATTTAAAAATGTAATGTTATTAATTTTTTTAAATCATTCTTTGCATTAGAATAATATATGTATTTCATATTTAGATGGTTAGCTCCTTTGGTACTTTTAATTGATCTTTATGAAAAGGCAGCAATATCATCAAGAAGAAGAGCTCCTTTATTGCAGGTAAATATATTTTAATTATATCCATTATACAATTATACTTAATAAAAACTTTTTATTTTTGGATTTTTTATTTAACATTTTGATTATTCTCATATTTATTCATTGTTTGGATTAAATTTCTTCAATACTAACTGAAAACCATGAATAGGAATTGTAAAATATAAAATTTTAAAAATTTTCTGTTAAATATCATATATAAAAAAAAAAAAAATAAGTATGTGAAGTCCATGTTTCTGCCATGTGTGAACTCCCAGAACTGGAATTGCTGCTGTTACTATTTTCTCTCACTTTGAATCTTTAGTTTAGTCTTTTAGAAAATTAAATGCCAAGCTCATTATAAATTTTGTTTTAAATTATCATAATTTACTTTGTTTGTTTGTATACTTTTTTTTTGGTATTTGATTTCAATTTCTGGCTTTTTCAATTGAAAAATGTTGGCTGCTCCTGAGCCTGAGGGTTCAGTTTGCATTCAGCATACCCAGGTTACATAAATATAGAATTTAGATGATGATTAATTTATTTCAGAAATTATAATTATTTTTATTTTAAGATAATAATTATTACCTACTTTGGTCCAATAACTTTGGCATTTGCTATAATAATAATAGCCAAGGACACTTTTCAAAAAGTTGGCTTACTATTACAAAATCAAGTTTTCACACATGGACAACTGTATGTAACAATGTCACAAGTTTCATATAAAGAAAATTTCAAAATTTGGTCTGTAGAAAGAAAACAAGCAAAAAAAATATTGTATATAAGGATGTGCTAAATAAATGAAAAATCTGAAATTTGACAATTAAGAAGAAAAAGTTTTTCTTTTGATGTATTTGGGCATGTAGTGACCAGGAGTTAACTAGTTGAAACAAATATAGCTAGATAAAGTCAAGAACTTTATTAGTACTAGTACTAATTGTTTTGTTTTTCATTACTCATTTTCTGCTGTTTATCTGGCCAGTGATGATTTTGGTCAGGTGTTTATACCATGTATTTTTTTATTTTGAAAAAATTTACTAACTCTCAAAGCTCCTAAACAATGTAAATAATAGTACTTATATATAATCTCTCTATATAAGGATAATTAGAAAAATTACATATAATATAATTACTGATAATTTTTCATGAAATAATACCTTGAATCATCAAGATTCAGTTCATGATAATGTATAAATAAACTTCCATTTGTATTAATGGTATAACAATAAATCAGCCATATTCGAAGCGGAAAAAAAAAGATATAATTTATTACAGAAGTACTTTGGACTTCATTAAGTCATCATCCATTTATTCACAGTCGAAAGTATTTCCGTAATAAATTATATCTTTTTTTTTTTTTTTCCACTTCGAATATGGCTAATTTATTGTTATACCAGTTCATGATTATATGAAAAGGGAAATATAAAAAATATCACTAGAATCTGATAGCATTTACATCTAAATATATCAAATACTGAATACAGAACTGAAGAAGAAATTATTCATGTTTTGAACATTAATCTCGAATATTCAAAGATGTATAATTTCTTCTTCAGTTCTGTATGTAATATTTTATATAATTAGATTGGTTATGTTTATCTTTGATTTCATAAAAGCATTATCTATACATACACTGACGGAAAAAAAAATCCCAACACCAAGAAAGACTTGTGTTAGATAAACCGCCTCTCACATGAAATTTTCATGTCACAACTTGTCAATTTGCGAGAGAGAGAGAAACTGAAGTAAACAAATTGTCAATTACTATTCGTTCGTTAGCAGGTGTTATAGTGGGGTTAATTTTTAAGTTCAGAATACTGTTTTATTTAAAATTGAACCTTAATATCTCGAAAACTATATCGAATTTTTTTTGTTCCCGTGAGATTCGAGATATCAAGGTTCTACTGTATTTAAAAAACATTAACTTCAGTAAAATAATGTTCATCCTCCTCTATTTTCGTTATTTCCTAAAGACATGTCTATTTACAGTTGAGTCTCTGTAATCTGACACTTCCAGTAGTCTGACACACTGTGAACCATCGCACCTCTCTCATGAAATTTTCATGTCACAACTTGTCAATGTGCGAGAGAGAGAGAAACTGAAGTAAACAAATTGTCAATCACTATTCGTTCGTTAGCAGGTGTTATAGTGGGGTTAATTTTTAAGTTCAGTATACTGTTTACTATAAAATAGTGTTTTTACTGTATCAGTGTTTGTTATTTATCTTTACATAATATCAGAAATCAGAAAAAGTGAAAATGAAAACACAAGAAATTGACTGTGGTCGAAAAGGTAGAAATAAATTAAGAAACTTGACTTGGGAGAAAAGTTTACTGATTTGGCTTTGTTTTATCATATTGGACAAACCTAACCCACCATTTGACATTAAAAGAAATGAAGATAAAATTGAGGGGTTTGTGAAAGATTTGAACAGTAAGAGCAGTGACAGGTTGACTGTGGTCGAAAAGGCAGAAATAAATTAAGAAACTTGACTTGGGAGAAAAGTTTACTGATTTGGCTTTGTTTTATCATATTGGACAAACCTAACCCACCATTTGACATTAAAAAAAATGAAGATAAAATTGAGGGATTTGTGAAAGATTTGAACAGTAAGAGCAGTGACAGGAAAGTCTTAATAAACTGAGCATATCCGTTTGTGTAATTCCATTTTTTTCATTGACCATCCAATAAGCCGACAAATCTCTGAAATCTGACAAGTCCCGGTACCATATATGTCGGATTAGGGAGACTCGACTGTATATATGGTTAAAGATACTGTACTCATTCAATTGAATTCCTTTTTAGAAAAGTTAAATCTATAATAAAATTTTAATTAATGATGATTATAAATTATCATTTTATTTTAACTGAACTTTCAGGAAAGATCTTGCTTAACATTGCCAAATAAAATAAATGATAATTCCATTGCCAATAAAGTTATTTCTCAAAGTATTGAACAGAAAATACAACCAATGAAAGAAGAAATATCATCTGGACAAACATCTCTTTCATCAGTGAAAATCAAAAATAATTCTGCTGCTGTTTCATTTCCTCAACAGAACTGTGAGTGTAATTTGAAAGTATATTTTATTTATTTGTGTTTATTTATATTGCTAGTGTTTATCTTAAACTTATTATCTAATATAAAGAACACTTCAGACAAAATAAGATTGAAAATTGCTTTAACCTTTTACATGCTGTTCGCATATATGTAAACACATCTTGTGACAGATAAGAGAGAGACTACTCACATGTAAACATATCTCGACTTTGTAATCTCTAGATGTCTAGTGATTGTAAAATAAGATTGAAAATTGCTTTAACCTTTTACATGCTGTTCACATATATGTAAACACATCTTGTGACAGATAAAAGAGAGACTACTCACATGTAAACATATCTCGACTTTGTAATCTCTAGATGTCTAGTGATTATAACATTTGGACAGTAACCTAAAGGTCCATTGTTCAATTCTGGGCTGAGGGAAGTTTATCTTTAGATAAATTAATTAAAAATTATAATTCAGTTATTAATTCTTAGATGGAACCACTCTTAGTTTAATTATTAATTTATTTCTTAATTCAGAGATGGCACTAACACTAGTCAAAATTATTTTAAATTATTAAAATTCCATTATAATCAAGGGGTTTTAGGCAGTATTAGGATCTATTTATTATCCCTTGAGTTTAGACTTAAAAATTTGTTAGTACAGTGGTCCCTTGTTATAATGCAGGTTTGCAGGGTGGTGATCTGACCCACTTTATAAGACAACTGCGCTATAATCGATATCTTCTCTTATTCTCTAATTTAGAATCACTAAATTAGAGAATAAGAGAGAGCTGTCCACTTACTTGTTAGTACAGTGGTCCCTTGTTATAATGCAGGTTTGCAGGATGGTGATCTGACCCACTTTATAAGACAACTGCGCTATAACCGATATCTCTTATTCTCTAATTTAGAATCACTAAATTTGAGAATAAGAGAGAGCTGTCCACTTTATCCAAGAAGGTTTGTAGTCTTCCTTCTTCTGCAATCGATCTTCATATTGTTTCTTCTGGAATATCCAATTCCTGTTTTATTTGTGCTTTTGAGACACCACTTTTCATTCGATCTGTTATGTTTAGTTTCTCGTTAATGGTATACGATTTTCTTTTATTGTTTGCTATTGTCCATTAAATAAATTAAATGTTATTAAAACAATATTTGTAAGACTCACTAAAGTCATGAAACAGCCATAAAAAAAAAACATATGTATGAGATACAAATTCCCACTACAAATAACCTTTCATTTGCTTTGAATGCTCATGTTGCCAATTGAAAATGTTTTAATTTTTTTTTTTTTTTCCAATGATATTTTGAAATTTATATAAATTACCAACAGAATTATTAACATGAATTCAAATTTCTATTGACTCACTAAAGTCATGAAACAGCCATAAAAAAAACATATGTATCAGATACAAACTCCCACTACAAATAACCTTTCATTTGCTTTGAATACTTGTGTTGCCAATTGAAAATGTTTTAATTTTTTTTTTTTTCCAAAGATATTTTGAAATTTATATAAATTACCAACAGAATTATTAACATGAATTAAAATTTCTATTATTTTATCATAAATAATAATAATGGTTCTGGAAATTTTGTTAATTTTAGTTCTGTTATTATTTAAACATGGCAACAAGAAGTTAGCAAGGTGGATGGATGTCGATTATGCATTGTATTATATTTTTTTTAGAATCTCTTTCAAAAGAATGAGGAACAGGAAAGACCTGCAGTATATCCGAATCCACGGTATAAACGACAGCGTTATATCTGGGCAGCACTGTATATTACATGTTTATAGTAAACAATTTATTTTTATATATATCATTTTATTACAGGTACTCCTCACTTGAAGATCTATCTGTTTAATGACTGCTCAAACTTACGTCTGAGCTTACGATTTTTTTAACAGAAAATTTGGTTTGCGCCCATGTGCATCGCTTACAAGTTTTATTGCATGTAATTCCCCGCACTTGTAGTTCCAAAAATCTGATGAAGAAAAATACTTTTGTCTGAGCTTACGATTTTTTTTAACAGAAAATTTGGTTTGTGCCCATGTGCATCGCTTACAACTTTTATTGCATGTAATTCCCCGCACTTGTAGTTCCAAAAATCTGATGAAGAAAAATACTTTGTGCATAATTAAGATATAAATGTCTTTACAGCCATGAGAACTTAAGCAAGTAACTTGTTCTAAATATATACAAACAATTTACTTGCTTATTGACCAATTTGTTCTATGACCAAGTCATAAGAATAGAACTCAGTTGTAAAGTGAGGAGTACCTGTATTTTGTTTTTATTCCTTTTGATTAAATTCCTTAGCCCAACCAATTTGTTCTATGACCAAGTCATAAGAATAGAACATGGTTGTAAAGTGAGGAGTACCTGTATTTTGTTTTTATTCCTTTTGATTAAATTCCTTAGCAGACCATCTCCAAGCTGTTTGCAAAGTTTCTAACAGAATTAAATTTACTACAGTTCTTTCTTTTGTCCTTTTTGGTTAATTCTCTAATAATTTTTGCATCATTCCATTCTATATTATGTTAACAGTTATGAAAAAAAAATAAGGACAGCACTTAGTAGCAGTAAAAGTTCTTTAATAAAAGTAAACCAAAATTTTTTTGACTGCTATGTAGTCATCATCAATGGTACACATATAATAAGTGGTAAAATAGCTCATCATTCCATTCTATATTATGTTAACAGTTATGAATAAAAAATAAGGACAGCACTTAGTAGCAATAAAAGTTCTTTAATAAAAGTAAACCAAAATTTTTTTTGACTGCTATGTAGTCATCATCAATGGTACACATATAATAAGTGGTAAAATAGCAAATAAAATAACAAGTTCTAAGAACATGAAGAATTTCTGTGTGTTCTTAGAACTTGTAATTCTGTTTGTTGTTCTATCACTTAATATAACTTGTACCACTGATGATGTCTACATAGTAGTCAAAAATGTTTTGGTTTAGTTTTATTAAAGAACTTTTACTGCTATTAAGTGCTGTCCTTATTTTGCAAAGTCGCAGATTAGAACAAATGTCAATAACAATAATTATAAACTAAGCCTAACGATTCTAACAACTCTGCAATCCAGAGTTCGGCCTGAGCTCAAGTCTTAAGTTAAGTTCTAACTTAAAACTAATTAATTACAAAACAGTCTAACACAATGTACCGTCTAACTGACGAAACAAAACCGGAAATCGGAACTTATAACTAAAAGTGCCGATTAAGTGTTAGAAGTAAAATGAACAAACGATGTTAGAAATTACACTAATAAATTGAATAAATTCTCAAACAAGTTAAATAACAAAAACAAGATAAATTTATTAAACTCAAACACTTACAAACAAGTGTTAATTAAAGCTTTATTTAAACGAAAGCACAATGAAATAAACAGCAAAACTTATTTAATCCAATCCAAATATCAACACTACATAGTAGTCAAAGATGTTTTGGTTTAGTTTTATTAAAGAACTTTTACTGCTATTATTAAGTGCTGTCCTTATTTTGCAAAGTCGCGGATTAGAACGAATGTCAATAACAATAATTATAAACTAAGCCTAACAGTTCTAACAACTCTGCAATCCAGAGTTCGGCCTGAGCTCAGGTCTTAAGCTAAGTTCTAACTTAAAACTAATTAATTACAAAACAGTCTAACACAATGTAACATCTAACTGACAAAACAAAACTGGAAATCAGAACTTATAACTAAAAGTGCCGATTAAGTTTTATTTTTCAGATTAAAAAATTTACCTGGCAGCACATTTTTTATAGCAACTCAAGATTCATACATTATCAATAATGTAAAATGTTTTAAACATTATTTACATATTCAGCATGCATTAAATATCTTTTTATGAAGTTTTTATCAATAGATTTCATATTTAAATATTAAAAAAAATTAGGAAAAATGATCTGTAACCTTTATCCTACAGTATAGATAACTGGATTACAATCATTTTAACAGTTATATGTAAGCATTGTTGAAAAAATTCTGCTAGTTATATATTAATAATACAACTAGTAATAATTTTCCTCATTGTCAAATAATCCAAACACGTATAGTATTTTTGAATTAAACTGCATTTTTATTAACTTATGCTCTCTTTCATAATTCCAATATTTAAGCAATTTTATCCTTGTTCTTGTAACTGTTATGCTAGCAGTTTTTTGTGCTAGGGATATGTTTGTTTCTTTAGCTACATCATTCTTATGTTTTTTTGATTCTCATAAATCTCAAATAATGTCATTATAAAAATGATGTTATTTCAAATGATATAATAAACAGAGACTATTAAGGATATTTTTCATTTTTAAGAGATGTCAGTTTGTTTTTTAAAAAATTGAAAATTAAATTTTAAAATTAATTACTGTTTACAAGATTGTCAAAAAGTTCTAAGAATATTAATGGCCTAGAAGTTCGTTTTTTAAAGGTGAAATAATGCCATTATAAAAATGATGTTATTTCAAATGATATAATAAACAGAGACTGTTAAGGATATTTTTCATTTTTAAGAGATGTCAATTTGTTTTTTAAAAAAATTGAAAATTAAATTTTAAAATTAATTACTGCTTACAAGATTGTCAAAAAGTTCTAAGAATATTAATGGCCTAGAAGTTCGTTTTTTAAATGCTTTTATGACTAAGTAATCAAAATATAGTAAATAGATTAGCACATTAAGCAGTATCATTAACACATTTAAAAATATATTTTATTCAGAAACGTTTCAATATCATAGATATCCTCATCAGCTTATTATTCTAAACAGAAAGCTATGAGGATATCTATGATATCAAAAACGCTTCTGAATAAAATATATTTTTGTGTTTTAATGATATTGCTTAATGTACTAATCTATTTACTACATTTTGATATTAATGGCCATCACACAAAAAGCTTCTGGAGGAGAATGATAGCACAATCCATCTTCTTACAAATCCTATGCATATATAATTGGATTTACTTCAGTAAATTTGGCTAGTCAATCCATTTGATCAGTTCCTTGTTCATCAAGATATTGATCCACAAGACAATGCCTCTGCAGGCAGACATTATCAAATAATCCAAACACGTATAGTATTTTTGAATTAAACTGCATTTTTATTAACTTATGCTATGATGCCATTATCTATTGGATTAATAATTAATTATTTAAATTTAGACTAGTGACAGCATCTATTAATAATTAAATTTTTATTTTGAGAACAGCTCCTTTGAAATTTTCCTTCTTGTGGTTTCAGTGAGTTTGGAAACAAGCTGAGAACAGGGCATATCTGTAAGATATTTAGTGATTATTTGTTGGTAACTGTCATTTTGAGATCTTATGATGTGAGAGCATTTTTCAAAAGACCTTCTGGTGATATTTGTTATATCCTGAAAATGTTCCCATAACCTTGATAACACTATTCTTGATACATTCAAATTCTGGCTGTATCAGCCTGACTCAATTGCATTTCTATCCAGCCAACGAGAATTGCAGAGTCGGAAGTCAGGGAGTTGGAGGTTTTTGAAATGGAGTCAGATTCGGAATATTAAACTGCCCGGAATCGGAGTCGGACCTTACAAATTTTAAGGAGTCAGAGTTGGATATTTTTTAAAAGGTGGAGTCAGAGTTGTTGACTCAATTGCATTTCTATCCAGCCAACGAGGGTTGCAGAGTCGGAGTCGGAAGTCAGGGAGTTAGAGGTTTTTGGGTGGAGTCAGATTTGGAATATTAAACTGCCTGGAGTCGGAGTTGGACCTTACAAATTTTAAGGAGTCAGAGTTGGATATTTTTTAAAAGGTGGAGTCAGAGTCAGATATTTTTTAAAAGGTGGAGTCAGAGTTGGATCATTTGCCATCCGACTCTGCAACTCTGCAGCCAACAGCATGTTTATACTGTCCAACCAGCTTAGCCACAACCATCGACGCAAGTACACATGCACTAACTCCTGCAGCCAACAGCATGTCATTGCAAAGGACCAGTTAAATGATGTTTATACTGTCCAACCAGCTTAGCCACAACCATCGACGCAAGTACACATGCACTAACTGAACGAGTCCAGTGACAAAATAGGGATGACAGCTTCACACATGGATGTTTTCAAACGCAAAAACTGAAGTTGAATGGAAGTTTATTGTAATGTCGAATGCTAAATGATTAGCAAGTATGCATGCGCTAACTGAACAAGTCCAATGACAAAATAGGAATGACAGCTTCACACATGGATGTTTTCAAATGCAAGATAACTGAAGTTACTTTGCACATGGATGTTTTCAAACGCAAGATAACTGAAGTTGAATGGAATTTATTGTAATGTCTAATGCTAAATGATTAGTTTCGAAGTTGGAAATAATATATTTAACAGAACTTAATATAATATTAATTCAATATTCTTTATCTAATAAAATACTCTCCCTTTCGCGTTTGGATTCATCCATGTTAGCTAGGTGCAGCTTTCGTGGACAGACAATAATCATAAATTACTAAATTCCATTACATAAATTACTAAATTACTAATTTAGTAATTTATGATTATTGAGAAATACAAGGAATTCACAAAGCACTCTAAGCAGGAACAAATACAAAATTTATTATTATGTTAGCTAGGTGCAGCTTTCATGGACAGACAATAATCATAAATTACTAAATTCCACATCTTATGAGAAATACAAGGAATTCACAAAGCACTCTAAGCAGGAACAAATACAAAATTTATTATTAGTTATTCACTGCATATACTTATAAAAATATACAGTAACATTTTTGGCAGTTTATGGCTCTCCTCAACTGCTTCTTGCAGGTGTGTGTCTTACATTCTACACTTGAGTGTGATGCAGACCATCCCTGTTAGGTTGGTTTACAAACATCTAGCTAAGACTCTGCATTGACATTTTTAAATGGTTGCAGGGTGTTAAAATTCACTGATATATAAAATACCAATCTGTTACTATATTTCCTTGTAAATGATGTCTGTTATGCACTTACTAAGATTTTCAAAGTTACAGATTTATTTTTCAGATTAAAAAATTTACCTGGCAGCACATTTTTTATAGCAACTCAAGATTCATACATTATCAATAATGTAAAATGTTTTAAACATTATTTACATATTCAGCATGCATTAAATATCTTTTTATGAAGTTTTTATCAATAGATTTCATATTTAAATATTAAAAAAAATTAGGAAAAATGATCTGTAACCTTTATCCTACAGTATATATTAAATTTCACTGATATATAAAATACCAATCTGTTACTACATTTCCTTGTAAATGATGTCTATTATACACTTACTAAGATTTTCAAAGTTACAGATTTATTTTTCAGATTAAAAAATTTACCTTGCAGCACATTTTTTATAGCAACTCAAGATTCATACATTATCAATAGTGTAAAATGTTTTAAACATTATTTACATATTCATCATGCATTAAATATCTTTTTATGAAGTTTTTATCAATAGATTTAATATTTAAATATTAAAAAAAATTAGGAAAAATGATCTGTAACCTTTATCCTACAGTGTAGATAACCAGATTACAATCATTTTAACAGTTATATGTAAACATTGTTGAAAAAATTCTGCTAGTTATATATTAATAATACAACTAGTAATAATTTTCCTCTATTTCTTTATAGTTTAATTTTTCCTTTAAGGCAGAAATTTAATTATGCACAATAATTTAAATTTTATTATTAGCATTATAATCAGCATATTATTAACAAATAATAATCTTCTATAATGTATTATTTATTGTATTAAAATTTTTTCTTTTATTTTTCTATTTACCATTTTTTTATAGTATAATATTTTTTAGTCAACTTAATAATAATATATTTATTAAAATTTCAGTAATAATAACTCAACCATCACAACCAGTTGTGAAACCTTCTGCTATCATATCATCAAATAGTTCACTTACTGCACCAATTACTGCATATATTAATTCTGGAATGTCATCATCTGTTGCTTCTACAACATTTAATTTTAGCAGTGCATTTCAGAAAACTGAATCTGCATCAAAACCATTTTCATTTGGTGTCAAGTTTGATGCTAATCCATCTAATACATATAAGTATTCTGAATCAATAAACAAGGGAACAGATGGTCAATCATTAGAGAAGCTGGATCCAAAGAATTCTGAAAAAATATCTGCTACATTGCCATCAAAAGAAGAAAAAAGTATTGTTGCTAACGTAAATGAGCCTGTATTTAAAGATGGACTTTCTGATGAGAAATCATCTTTTCAGTTTAAATTACTTACTTTAACAGAAAAAAATGAAAATTGTAAGTAAACATAACATAACATATATAAATCTGTGTATAAGTTGACTCCTAATTTAAGGTAATAATAGTAAAAGAAAAAGTCTATATATAATACTATCCTCAAATTTCAAGAATTATAACAATTTGATATTTTTTAAAATAAATATATAATGTTTTTATAATTTTAAGAATTTTCAAAATCCAGTTAATTGTTTAAATATTGTTTAAATAAATATGAACACTAAAGCAGAAAAATCACTGTGTCAAAATACTATGATATGAGTTGAGAGAAGCCCACACTTAACAGCTGATAGTCTAAATTTATACTGAATGTTTAACTTTCCAATTAACATAAGTGAAGTTTATATAATTAAGAAACAGCACAAATTTGACGTTTAGTTCTTTTGAAATATTTTTACCTGTATATTATTATTATTATTATTATTATTATTATGTTATAGTACATCAATGTGGGCACGGAATATTTCCGGGTCAAAGTGCTATGTCGGACACGAGTCAAGACATAGCTACTTTTG
>AYEL01071264.1:0-14686 GCA_000484575.1 Olivierus martensii
GGGCTAAAAATATTATACAACACACTAAACTACAAACAGTATTAGGAACAAGAATACTATAAAAACAGTATTAGGAAGGAAGTGAAAATAAAGTGGCAGCAATTAAATTTTGATAATGTATTTTTGGTTAAATTCCTAATCAAAAGGTTAATTAAATATCAAATTTAAAACAAATTTATGATGATCATTAAGAAAAAATGAAAAACAAAGCAAAAGTTATTTTAAAAAATTTTTTCAATAAAAATATAAAAAATAAAAATATCAATTCCTACACTTCTGTCTGCAAATAGCAAGAGTTTCTGCATGTCATCTCTTGTCTATTACATTGTAGACATTGCAGCAAAAAGGGCATTAATTCAATTTGTACTCAATATAAGTTCACACAGCACTACTAGCAAGTTTTACGTGACTTTTATTCTGGTATAACGTTTTCGGACTAAGTATTAGTCCCTCTTCAGTACCATTGTCATACAGAACTCTGACTGACAATGGTACTGAAGAGGGACTAATACTTAGTCCGAAAACGTTATACCAGAATAAAAGTCACATAAAACTTGCTAGTAGTGCTGTGTGAACTTATATTGAGTACAAATTGAATTAATGCCCTTTTTGCTGCAATGTCTACAATGTAATAGACAAGAGATGACATGCAGAAACTCTTGCTATTTGCAGACAGAAGTGTAGGAATTGATATTTTTATTTTTTATATTTTTATTGAAAAAATGATCCTTTTTTTTATCATTCTTAATTTTTTATGATGTATATTTTATTATATATAAAATAATAAAAGAGTTTAAAAATTGAATTTTTCATTATATGATCTTTTATGTTGTGTGATAGTGACCATAAATATCAGAAAAAAATAGTGTAAAAAAATTACCCCTCCTGAATCCTGCTATTATTATTATTATTATTATTATTATTATTTGATTTATGCTAATTTCATCTCATTGTAGCTATACTAAATTCTATTTTTTTAATGATACAAATTCATTCAAATTTTAATTCAGCAGAAAATAATAAAAGAGTTTAAAAATTGAATTTTTCATTATATGATAAGATCTTTTATGTTGTGTGATAGTGACCATAAATATCAGAAAAAAATAGTGTAAAAAATGTGAAAATATGATAGGTATATTACATTCATTGAAAAAATAATATTTGTAATGATAAAATTTGAAAAAGTTAGGTGTTAATAACAGTTTGAAAATTGACTAACAATTCAGCTAAGGTGATTAAATCACACAGAAATGGGTTAGAACTGACAGTTCAGGATTCTATATAAGATTGTTATTGTTGACAAAAGAAAACTTAGAGACCTGAGTAACTGTTTGAAAATTGACTAACAATTCAGCTAAGGTGAATAAATCACACAGAAATGGGTTAGAACAGACAGTTCAGGATTCTATATAAGATTGTTATTGTTGACAAAAGAAAACTTAGAGACCTGTATTCTGACCTATCTAAGCTTATAGTTTAAACTTAATCTTAGATTTAAACCAGTAAGGTGATATTCTTATCTCTCTTAGTTTCTTAAAACCAGTTTTAAACTCAATGAAAATAGACTCAGTTTAGACCTCCAGAGACAATAAATTTAATGACAGTTTAAAAAATGTTGTCTATCAATGTTATACATGCAGGCCCTCCAAGATAAATTTTTTCAGCTGGGACAAGACTAATTTGACAACCCCCTATAGATACATATGACAGAATCATATATTTTGTATTATGTATATGTATATTGTAGAATTGTGTATAAGTATTGATTAATAACTCACCAGTACTGAAGCGAAACACATAATTTTTAAAAAATATATTACAAAAACATTACCAAAAGAAATCGTGTATATACACACATAATTACATCATTAAACTACAAAAAAAAAGAAAGAAAAGAGTAACTTCAGTTTCTTAAAACCAGTTTTAAACTCAATGAAAATAGACTCAGTTCAGACCTCCAGAGAGAATAAATTTAATGACAGTTTAAAAAATGTTGTCTATCAATGTTATACATGCAGGCCCTCCAAGATAAATTTTTTCAGCTGGGACAAGACTAATTTGACAACCCCCTATAGATACATATGACAGAATCATATATTTTGTATTATGTATATGTATATTGTAGAATTGTGTATAAGTATTGATTAATAACTCACCAGTACTGAAGCGAAACACATAATTTTTAAAAAATATATTACAAAAACATTACCAAAAGAAATCGTGTATATACACACATAATTACATCATTAAACTACAAAAAAAAAGAAAGAAAAGAGTAACTGTACATATATTATATAAATACTATTGCTTAAGTAATGCACTGCTTTACAAGGAATTTAATTGTATTGTTAAATTTAACTACTAGCACTTACAAGCAGATCAGGTCACTTCAAGTAGACCAAAAAATTCATTTATTCAAAGGAGTGCTTTCGGCTTATGCACCATCATCAACTCTTACATAACTTTCTGAAGGTTTTGGAACAATAACGTACAATTCTATTCTGTAGTAGTATAAATTTAACTTATAAATATTTAAAACATTCTTTAACATCAGTTCTTTACACGTGTTCATAAGATTTTTGTTAAAAGGGAGGACTTTACATAAAAATATAAGTGAAATTAAAGATATAATATAATACGAAAAAAATAAATAAATAAATAAACTGTTGAAAATAATTAAAAACAAAAATTTTTCTGCTGTCTGCGCAGTCTTTTTTTTAGAGTTTATTACACGTTTATTTTTCAGTGCGTGTTCCCATTCAAGGCATATCTCCATAGTTTCTCTAAGCTGTCTACTTGTCTGTCATTAAGAACTACTGCATTAGACTTACCTTTATAAATCTGTATTCCTTCCACTATGAATAATTCATGTGTGTTAACAACTTTTTTTGTCACCTTACTTTCTTCCCATTTTATTTTCACATTTCCCTCGTATGCTCCCTTGGCTAAGGCTGTGGTGAAACTTGCATTTTTTACATCCCTTTGGTGTTTGAATATTCTTTCCTTCAGATTTCTGCAGGTTGTGCCTATGTAAAGCTCTTCTGTGTCGTCATCTAGGTTCTGCAACGGAATGCTGTATACTCCTGTCTTTTCTGCTTGACTGTAATTGTCTTTGACATTTCTTAATACAGGTTGCGCCTATGTAAAGTTCTTCTGTGTCATCGTCTAGGTTCTGCAATGGAATGCTGTATACTCCTGTCTTTTCTGCTTGACTGTAATTGTCTTTGACATTTCTTAATAAGTTGAAGATCGTTGGCGGCCTCTTATACATGGGCTTTTTGTTTCCTTTCTTCAAAATCTTTTTTACGGTTTTAAAGCCTCTTAATTCATGTGGTATTACGGCGTATTCGTTTGTTCATTGAGTTGCTCATCAGTTTCGCTGTCTCTTTCTTCTAAATTCTGTTGTATATTGTCATTTCTCTTTCGAGCCCCTTTGCTATTTTATTTACCAGACTTTCATTATATCCATGCTTTTTTGCTAGAGTTTTGTTGTATATTGTCATTTCTCTTTCGAGCCCCTTTGCTACTTCGTTATATCCATGCTTTTTTGCTAGACTTTTAATCAGATGCATTTCCTTTCTAATTGATTCATTCCTGCCCGAGAATTTTCGCATATGCCAAAACCCACAAAATGCCTCTCACCTTCAGACCCATAGCGGAAAAATGCAGGTCTCCAATTTACAATTTAGAGAAGAGGATAGCTAAGTGGATTAATATAAAAATGAGAGGCTACTCATACAAATATATCTAAGAATTTATCTAAGAATAAGATAAATTGAAAAAGATTGCAATCTTAAAGAAGAAGATTTATGACAATTACATGAAAAACTATATAAAAGAGACAGGAGCAGAGAGTTTAGAAAAGGATCCAACTGATTCATTAGACAAAAGAGTCCTTAGATTCTTGAAGACAGAAGGCATGCCAGACTTCATGAAAGTGAAGAGAAAAACAAACCCATCCTGCCCGAGAATTTTTGCATATGCCAAAACCCACAAAACGCCTCTCACCTTCAGACACATAGCGGAAAAATGCAGGTCTCCAACTTACAATTTAGAGAAGAGGATAGCTAAGTGGATTAATATAAAAATGAGAGGCTACTCATACACAATACCATCATCTGAAGCATTCCTACATAAATTAAAACAGATACACCTGCAAGGAAATGAAGTCCTCACAACCTATGACTTCGAAAAACTCTATCCATCAATAAACATCGTCCCTGCCTGCCTATGTTTGTACAGGTTCTTCCTAGAAAACGTACCTAGTGAAAACTCAAACGCAGATCTGTATAGAGAATTGGCAAACATGCTATGCTACAACTCATACTTTAGGTTCCAGAATAAATTTTATAAACAGACTAAAGGGGGTGCCAACTGAGAGCCCCTTGCTGGCATACTGGCAGAGCTTGTCCTCAGATCTCTTAACAAACAAACCTCCAAGCAATCATAAATGAAACTAAGCTATACTTGAGATACATTGATGATTTTTTTGTTTTTGGGACAGTTGTGAAAAGACGAAACTACTAGCTAAAAAGTTCACCCTCCCAAACTATGGGCTTAAACTAAAATTGGAGCAATGTGACAAACAAAGTGTGCATTTTATTTGGGACAGTTGTGAAAAGACAAAACTCCTAGCTAAAAAGTTCACCCTCCTAAACTATGGGCTTAAACTAAAATTGGAGCAATGTGACAAACAAAGTGTGCATTTCCTAGATATAGACATGAAAATAAACGGGCTTTCCTTCATGACTCAGGTTTACAGAAAATCGAATAGTACTTTATTAAGAATTACAAGCACTATAATGCAGTAGAGACGTATTCTAAAAAACGATTTATTAGCGAACGAATGTTTTCGGCTATGTATCGCCATCCTCAGGTTCATACACTTAAATGCAAAATTTTTGAATACATTTAACGGCATTTTAAGAGCATTCAGAGTTCTAAATATTCAAAAGTACATAATCTGAAATAAAAACAACAAAAAGGTTACCATGGTTACATAAATTTTTCAACCGTTTGCAGAATTAGTATAGTAGCTACGTACAAGCAATGGAGGAACTTTAAAATACACACATAAAAACCGAAAAAACAATAATAAACTTAGATTACTATTACTACAATGAGTGAACGCTCTCGATATCAACGATCTTATGGCCGCTTATGTTGCCATTTATCATTGGACCACTCTGGTATTATTATTATTGTTGTACTATTCAGTTCATGCTTTGATAAAAAACACCTGTTTTTACTCTTTTCTAGATATTAAGAATTACAAGCACTATAATGCAGTAGAGACGTATTCTAAATAACGATTTATTACTGAACGAATGTTTTTGGCTATGTATCACCATCCTCAGGTTCATACAATTAAATACAAAATTTTCGAATACATTTAATGGCCTTTTAAGAGCATTCAGAGTTTTAAATATTCAAAAGTACATAATCTGAAATAAAAACAACAAAAAGGTTAACATGGTTACATAAGGTTTTCAACCGTTTGCCACATTAGTATAGTAACTACGTACAAGCAACGGAGGAACTTTAAAATACACACATAAAAACCGAAAAAACAATAATAAACTTAGATTACTATATTAAATGCAAAATTTTCGAATACATTTAACGGCCTTTTAAGAGCATTCAGAGTTCTAAATATTCAAAAGTATATAATCTGAAATAAAAACAGCAAAAAGGTTACCATTGTTACATAAGGTTTTCAACCGTTTGCAGCATTAGTATAGTAGCTATGTACAAGCAACGGAGGAACATTAAAATACACACATAAAAACCGAAAAAACAATAATAAACTTAGATTACTATATCAGTCCTTTTTCTGATCTACAAATTGAAAGACTTCTATACACTTTAAAAATTCTCTATGGCATACTCCCATGCCTTGGGTATTTCTGTAACTTTCTCGTTTAACAAACTCTGATTTTCAACCGTTTGCAGCATTAGTATAGTAGCTACGTACAAGCAACGGAGGAACTTTAAAATACACACATAAAAACCGATAAAACAATAATAAACTTAGATTACTATATCAGTCCTTTTTCTGATCTATAAATTGAAAGATTTCTATACACTTTAAAAATTCTCTATGGCAGAGGTGGGCAAAAGGCGGCCCGCGAAGGCATCTTATACGGCCCGCCGCATAAACCTTCTATAGCCAACGTTGTGCTTAACTTGCCTGACCTTACAACATCCCTTTTGTGTTGATCCAATCTTTGCTTGAGGGTTCTCAAAGTCGTCCCTATGTATGCTGAGTGTATTTCAGTCTCAATATTTTTCACTGGTATCCTGTAGGCCCGTTTTTTCATACTCTTTTAGGGGCTCTTTCTTATTCCGTAATACACTAAATACTTTTGGCGGTCTCTTGCTCGTCAACTTCTTCTGTTTTTTTCACTAAAGCTTTTACAAAATTGACCTCCATTTTTTCATACTCTTTAGG
Organism: Olivierus martensii; assembly: GCA_000484575.1. Taxonomy (NCBI): domain Eukaryota; kingdom Metazoa; phylum Arthropoda; class Arachnida; order Scorpiones; family Buthidae; genus Olivierus; species Olivierus martensii. Next base: position 6,452 of record AYEL01071264.1, read on the forward strand.
AGGTCTTTCTCATTCCATAATACATTAAATACTGTTGGCGGTCTCTTGCTCGTCAGCTTCTTCTTCTGTTTTTTCGCTAAAGCTTTTACAAAATTATACTTATTCAGGCTGTGTGGTTTTGCAAAATTATACTTACTCAGGCTGTGTGGCACTGGTACTTTCCAAATTTTCTATGGTCATGCTTCTTTTTGCCAAATTAAGTATGCTCATAATAAAAGATTTTCTATAACCATGCTGCTCTCCTGTTCTAACAATATAGTTCACTTCATCTCTAACAAGGAGACGGTCAGACGTTCCCCTCCCCGATTTGACTGAAATTGCACATACGTACAGGCTGTGTGGTACCAGTACGTAGCCATCAAAATCATTTGTGGGCATTTGTGCACAGATCGTGCCCTCACTTTCCAAATTCTCTATGGTCATGCTTCTTTTTACCGAATTAAGTATGCCCATAATAAAAGATTTTCTATAACCATGCTGCTCTCCTATTCTAACAATATAGTTCACTTCATCTCTAAGATCTTCATTTCTCTTACTGTATAGTATGGCTCTTCGGAAAAGGATCTGAACATGCTTTTTTATGTGCAACAGGGTCATCCGACCAATTGGGAATTATTACTGGTTTATAAGCTGGTTTTCTGTACACTGATGTTATGATATTCCCTTGCTCCGCAACTATTTTTATATCCAGGTAATTAATCATATTCTCACTTTTTTCGCTCCAATTTTAGTGTAAGGCCATACGCCGCTATGCTGAATTCATCTGCCAGTCTCTCTATATTCTCATTACTTGATCATACTGTTAGTATGTCGTGAACATATCTTACATAAAATTTTAAATCCGGTTGGAAATTATGCACTTTCTACAAGATACAGGGTTCAGTATAAGAAGCTAGTTAGAAGACTTGAAACACTTTCTGCTCCAATTTTAGTGTATGGCCATACGGCCGCTACGCTGAATTCATATGCCAGTCTCTGTGTATTTTTGTTATTTGACCATACTGTTAGTATATTGTCAACGTAACTTACATAAAATTTTAAATCCGGTTGGAAATTACACACATACTCTGATTCTATGCATCTCACCATTAACTCGGCTAGTACTCCTGCGATTGGGCTATATATCGGCACTCCCCTTGTTTGCTGGTATATACTGCCTTTAAACACATAATACAAGTTATAACAAATTGTGTGTGCTATTTCTCTAGGTAGTGGGGCACAGAGGTTGGATTCTGGTACATTTTCAAGAAGGAATCTATAAAAGAGTAAGCATGTAGGCTCAAGATATAGAGATGGATATAAACTTTCAAAATCATACTTTACAAAGGTGTCATTCTCATCATATTTGGAAAAAGGATCTGAACATGCTTTTTTATGCGCAACAGGGTCATCCGACCAATTGGGAATTATTACCAGTTTATAAACTGGTTTTCTGTACACTGATGTTATGATATTCCCTTGCTCTGCAACTATTTTTATATCCAGGTAATTAATCATATTCTCACTTTTTTTTGCTCCAATTTTAGTGTAAGGCCATACACCGCTATGCTGAATTCATCCACCAGTCTCTGTATATTTTCATTATTTGATCATACTGTTAGTATGTCGTCAACGTATCTTACATAAAATTTTAAATCCGGTTGGAAATTACGCACTTTCTACAAGATACAGGGTTCAGTATAAGAAGCTAGTTAGAAGACTTGAAACACTGAGATTTCTGCAAGAATGTAGGATGAAAGCAGTTTACCCTATGTCAATCCATAGAATTAAATTGCCAGTGGACTCAAAATGAGTATTGATGAACACTAAAAAAGTCTCTCTAAAAGTGGCTATCTCTAATGCAAAAAGAAATTACTATAAGTTGTTATATACAGTAGAAGCCGCTTATTGTAATTGTGGATATTGTTATCAAGCATTTATTGTTATCAAAAATCTACGGTCCCGAATCATCCATATTAAAATGCATTATGAAAATCCACTTAAAGTAAATCAGAAATTCGGTTACTGTCATCAGAATCGGTACACCGATATAAAATACCACATTTAAAATTCAAAATTATCGCAGATAATACTAAAATGGTTAAATCTATGAAAATAAACAATATTATTTGTTAATTGTTCATTTATTGCTTCGTTTTCACCGAATATCGCAGATAATACTAAAATGGTTAAATCTATGAAAATAAACATTATTATTTGTTAATTGTTCATTTATTGCTTTGTTTCCACGGAAATTTAGTCAAAAAACGAGAATATACGAAGATAAACACTTGTCCACCATTTCAAATAATGCAGATTCGACTTAAATGGAAAGATTTGATTTGTGTGCATTTTTTAATTAATAATTATTAGAATGATGTAAGTTTTTGATTTAATAAAATTCATACAAATAAATATGACTGCTTTTCAAAACTACATGATGCCTTTAGGTGGTTTTACCGCACCTCTTGTCCTTATGAATGGTGCGGCCTTACTGTTGCCAGATCTGGCGATTTTTAATATTTATTTTTTATCTCTTGCCCTTACGAATGGCGCGGCCGTACTGTTGCCAGATCTGGCGATTTTTACCGCACCTCTTGCCCTTGCGAATGGCGCGGCCGTACTGTTGCCAGATCTGGCGATTTTTAATGTTTATTTTTTTTGATGACGAATTATATAGTTTAAAAATGCTGATATAGAGATTTAGTGATTTTATAATTCCCTTTATTGAAAAAAAAAAAATTTTAAATTATTTTTGATTTAAGAATTTTTTTTACTATTGCTCTAGTTATTTATGATTTTCCGTAAACTGGAATTGGCAACAGCTTAAGTGTAAATCATTTCACTTCACTTTTTATTAAAAATTATTTTTGATTTAAGAATTTTTTTACTATTGCTCTAGTTTTTTATGATTTTCCGTAAACTGGAATTGGCAACAGCTTAAGCATAAATCATTTCACTTCACTTTTCTGCTTAACTGATTATATAAGATACAATATAAAGTTCAATAAGTGTTTGTCCATCAGTTATAGAGCTTTGTATTATTATTATTAGCGTTATCTTTTAATCTAATTTTCAGTTTTTTTTATTCTTTTATATCCTGGCATCTATCATTTTCTTGTATCAATAGTTTTTTTGGGAGTCCTGACAAAAATGATGAATCGAGATTACACTGTATATAACAGCAAAGTACAGTACATACAATATGTTTTTTGTATTCTTTTATATCCCGGCATCTATCATTTTCTTGTATCAATAGTTTTTTTGGGAGTCCTGACGAAAACGATGAATCGAGATTACACTATATATAACAGCAAAGTACAGTATATACAATATAATAAAAAAAATCAAAAATTATGTTTTTTTGACATGCACTGCTTAATGTTATCAATCAGTTATTGTTATCAAATAGATCTTCCCAAAGTGATTCTAATAAGTGGCTTCTACTGAATTAGCATTTAGAACTTCACTACATAGCAGTATATATGGTACTGCATTTTTGAACAAAACAGAGGAAGAAATGGAAAGCTTCAGAATAATATTAAGGAAGAAGCATATAAATAAAATTAGTATTATTGAAGCATTTAGAACTTCACTACATAGCAGTATATATGGTACTGCATTTCTGAACAAAATAGAGGAAGAAATGGAAAGCTTCAGAATAATATTAAGGAAGAAGCATATAAATAAAATTAGATGGATCCTTAAGATCCAGCTCCCAAGGGAAGTAAAGACACACGTAAAATTAGAAAAAGCTATAACGGTAATAGGGGATATTCAAGTGCCAGACTATGCGAAAGAAGTATTTAAGAAAGCCCTTCCTGCTTTGTCTTAAAAGAAATTAATATAATTGAGGACATTCCCATGTTGGAAGAGCTAATGAGATATTCAGACGATCTCGAGAGAGAAAGAATGAGATGGGTATATGTAAATAAAAAAACTTGTGAATAAAAGAAAGAATAAGAGACTAAGTAAAAAAGATGAACAAAGGGTAAATAAACAGTTAAATGGCTGCGTGACGAGAACTTAGTTATAACAAGAGAAGATAAAAAATAAGAAATTTTAAAAGAAATTAATATAATTGAGGACATTCCCGTGTTGGAAGAGCTAATGAGATATTCAGACAATCTCGAGAGAGAAAGAATGAGATGAGTATATGTAAATAAAAAAACTTGTGAATAAAAGAAAGAATAAGGGACTAACAAGGGGAGGTCGCATCTATCGGGTCCGGGATTTAGACAATTTTTATATATGTTAACGATTATATTCCCAAAACAAGCCTGAGACCATTAACAGAAGATCCAACATTAAAAATAACGGTGAAGGTGGACAAAATAAATAATAAGTTCCCAGAAATCTGGAAAATTGAGAGAATAACAGCACTGGTTGGCCAAAAATAAGAAAATGACCTTAATGCATAGAAACGAATATGATAGATTTCTTGAGGATTATATTCCCAAAACAAGCCTGAGACCATTAACAGAAGATCCGACATTAAAAATAACGGTGAAGGTGGACAAAATAATAAATAATAAGTTCCCAGAAATCTGGAAAATTGAGAGAATAACAGCACTGGTTGGCCCAATGCTTTTTGGATTTGTCAAGACACACAAAGACCCAATAGCACTAAGACCAATTGTTGATAAGAGGAAGGTGCCAACTTACTATCTTGAAAAAGTGTTGGCGAAGTGGTGCATAAACCTGCTGGGAGACACGGAGCTAATATCCAATGCTACAACAAAGATATTAGAAAGAGTTACCAATATAGAGTATGATGAGAATGACACCTTTGTAAAGTATGATTTTGAAAGTTTATATCCATATCTATATCTTGAGCCTACGTGCTTACTCTTTTATAGATTCCTTCTTGAAAATGTACCAGAATCCAACCTCTGTGCCCCGCTACCTAGAGAAATAGCACACACAATTTGTTATAACTCGTATTATGTGTTTAAAGGCATTATATACCAGCAAACAAGGGGAGTGCCAATAGATAGCCCAATTGCAGTACTACTAGCCGAGTTAATGGTGAGAAGCATAGAATTAGAGTATGTGCGTAATTTCCAACTGGATTTAAAATTTTATGTAAGATACGTTGACGACATACTAACAGTATGGTCAAATAACAAAAATACATAGAGACTGGCAGATGAATTCAGCGTAGCGGCCGTATGGCCATACACTAAAATTGGAGCAAAAAAGTGAGAATATGATTAATTACCTGGATATAAAAATAGTAGCAGAGCAAGGGAATATCATAATATCAGTGTACAGAAAACCAGCTTATAAACCGGTAATAATTCCCAATTGGTCAGATGACCCTGTTGCACATAAAAAAGCATGTTCAGATCCTTTTTCCGAAGAGCCATACTATACAGTAAGAGAAATGATCTTACAAGGAGACAGTCAGACGTTCCCCTCCCCGATTTGACTGAAATTGCACATACGTATAGTACTTAAAAATAAATGTTTAAATACAGAGTCGTAGCACGCGCTTCTCAAATGGCTTCGAGAAAAAGCGATTTTAATATTTGCGTATATTATTAGAGACTGGCATATGAATTCAGCATAGCGGCCGTATGGCCATACACTAAAATTGGAGCAGAAAAGTGAGAATATGATTAATTACCTGGATATAAAAATAGTAGCAGAGCAAGGGAATATCATAACATCAGTGTACAGAAAACCAGCTTATAAACCAGTAATAATTCCCAATTGGTCGGATGACCCTGTTGCACATAAAAAAGCATGTTTAGATCCTTTTTCCGAAGAGCCATACTATACAGTAAGAGAAATGAAGATCTTAGAGATGAAGTGAACTATATTGTTAGAATAGGAGAGCAGCATGGTTATAGAAAATCTTTTATTATGAGCATACTTAATTTGGCAAAAAGAAGCATGACCATAGAAAATTTGGAAAGTACCAGTGCCACACAGCCTGAGTAAGTATAATTTTGCAAAAGCTTTAGTGAAAAAAACAGAAGAAGTTGACGAGCAAGAGACCGCCAACAGTATTTAGTGTATTACAGAATGAGAAAGAGCCCCTAAAAGAGTATGAAAAAAACGGGCCTACAGAATACCAGTGAAAAATATTGAGACTGAACAACACTCGGCATACATAGGGACAACTTCGAGAACTCTCAAGCAGAGATTGGATCAACACAAAAGGGATGTAAGGTCAAGCAAGTTAAGCACAATGTTGGCTATAGAAGCGTACGAGAATAACACGAGAATTTATTGGGAAGATGCAAAAGTGATAAGGCAATTCGAGAAAAAGACACATGGATATACAACAGAGGCATTAGAGATATTAAAAAGACAGAACAAAGAGAGTTTGTTAAACGAGAAAGTTACAGAAATACCCAAGGCATGGGAGTATGCCATAGAGAATTTTTAAAGTGTATAGAAGTCTTTCAATTTGTAGATCAGAAAAAGGACTGATATAGTAATCTAAGTTTATTATTGTTTTTTCGGTTTTTATGTGTGTATTTTAATGTTCCTCCGTTGCTTGTACGTAGCTACTATACTAATGCTGCAAACGGTTGAAAACCTTATGTAACAATGGTAACCTTTTTGCTGTTTTTATTTCAGATTATATACTTTTGAATATTTAGAACTCTGAATGCTCTTAAAAGGCCGTTAAATGTATTCGAAAATTTTGCATTTAATTGTATGAACCTGAGGATGGCGATACATAGCCGAAAACGTTCGTTCGCTAATAAATCGTTTTTTAGAATACGTCTCTACTGCATTATAGTGCTTGTAATTCTTAATATCTAGAAAAGAGTAAAAACAGGTGTTTTTTATCAAAGCATGAACTGAATAGTACAACAATAATAATAATAATAATACCAGAGTGGTCCAATAATAAATGGCAACATAAGCGACCATAAGATCGTTGATATCGAGAGCGTTCACTCATTGTAGTGATGATGAATCAATTAGAAAGGAAATGCATCTGATTAAAAGTCTAGCAAAAAAGCATGGATATAACGAAGTAGCATTGGGGCTCGAAAGAGAAATGACAATATACAACAGAATTTAGAAGAAAGAGACAGCGAAACTGATGAGCAACTCAATGAACAAACGAATATGCCGTAATACCACATGAATTAAGAGGCTTTAAAACCGTAAAAAAGATTTTGAAGAAAGGAAACAAAAAGCCCGTGTATAAGAGGCCGCCAACGATCTTCAACTTATTAAGAAATGTCAAAGACAATTACAGTCAAGCAGAAAAGACAGGAGTATACAGCATTCCGTTGCAGAACCTAGATGACGACACAGAAGAGCTTTACATAGGCACAACCTGCAGAAATCTGAAGGAAAGAATATTCGAACACCAAAGGGATGTAAAAAATGCAAGTTTCACCACAGCCTTAGCCAAGGGAGCATACGAGGGAAATGTGAAAATAAAATGGGAAGAAAGTAAGGTGACAAAAAAAGTTAACAACACACATGAATTATTCATAGCGGAAGGAATACAGATTTATAAAGGTAAGGCTAATGCAGTAGTTCTTGTTTATTTACCCTTTGTTCATCTTTTTTACTTACAAGGGGAGGTCGCATCTGTCGGGTCCGGGATTTAGATAATTTTTATATATGTTAATCTACAGTCAAAATAAGGAGACACCGAGCAAGAGACCGCCAACAGTATTTAGTGTATTACGGAATGAGAAAGACCCCCTAAAGAGTATGAAAAAATGGAAGTCTACAGGATACCAGTGGAAAATATTAAGACTGAAATACACTCAGCATACATAGGGACGACTTTGAGAACCCTCAAGCAAAGATTGGATCAACACAAAAGGGATGTAAAGTCAGGTACTTAAGCACAACGTTGGCTATAGAAGTGTACGAGAATAACATGACAATTTATTGGGAAGATGCAAAAGTGATAAGGCAGGTCGAGAAAAAGACACATGGATATACAACAGAGGCATTAGAGATATTAAAAAACAGAACAGAGTTTGTTAAACGAGAAAGTTACAGAAATACCCAAGGCATGGGAGTATGCCATAGAGCAGGGGTAGGCAATTATTTCCTGCCGAGGGCCGGATTAACAATTTTCAGGATGAAGCAGGCCGTATAAAAATTGAAATGTACCTAAGGCAGAATTTAACCTTATGGCACCATTATGTAATTATGTAATGAAATTATTGATGATAACTATTAATAATTAATAAAACTACTTTGACATAAAATGACTACTCAAGCAAGATTTATTCTTGCACAAAGAATATTCCTCTCACCATCACA
>AYEL01071266.1:0-16728 GCA_000484575.1 Olivierus martensii
TTTATTATTTTATATTATTATTTATCATTTACAGCATTTTGTTAATTTTATTATAATAATTTATTTGATTTAAACAGCAACGAAAATAATAATTATGATAAAGAAATATAAAATATAATGTTGTTCATTTATTATTGAAAGAGAAATTTCAAAAATAAATAAAAATTTCTCGAAAATTCTTTTTTAGATTTTGATATGGCATTTCAATTTAAAAGTAAATAATGTAAAGTAAAAAAGCTCGATAGATCTGGTTATGATTCCATTTGTAGTTTTTGTTATAAAAGCATATTAATAATACTAAAAATTGTTAAAATAATTTTAACAAGTAAGCAAGTATTATTAATTATTCCTGAATAATATACAGTATATTCGAAGTTTTTAAAATCATATGGAAAAATTTTTAAAAAAGTCAGACTGATTAATATTTTATAAAAAAAAGATGGAAGATTTTTCTGAGAATTTTATTCAGCAAAAAATATCTTCATTCATAATAAATAAATAGAATCGATATGTGTATAAGAAAAAATAAATCTATGATAATTAAATAATGCTAAATTTTCAGAAAAAAGTAAATTTTTAATTTTATAAAACATTTCAAATGAACATATTATTTCAATCGTTATGATTTAATATTTTACCGTAAATCAAAAACTATTCGTCTTTTATTCGAAAATCTTAAATATTTTCTATTGATATTATTACAGTAATATATACTAAAAGCATACGTTGTTTATTTGATCAGCATAAATAAATTTATCTTACGAAAAACTAAAAATATAAAGTGAATATTTCTCTATACAAATAAAATAAAATAACTATCAATAGAACGAAATATTGAATCGATTGCATCAGCAAAGGAACAGTAAATATATCGCAGACACAATTTATGTTGTCTCAAATTGCTTGACAAGAAATCTGAACAATGTGTGTGCACAGTACTAGTATTTTCAATATAGTATTTATAAAGGATATAGTAGTATTTATTTACCAGAACAGTGTAAGCATCCTTATGTGTCTTAAATTTTTTATTGATTCTATGATAGTAATTTAAAAAAAAAATAATATAAATAAAAAATTAATATAAATCTATAGATACCCACATTGAAAACTCTCTTAGAGAATTCTTGATTTATTCTACAGTTTTGATGATATAATGTTTGACATTATATCATCAAAACTATACAGTACTGTATTAAAAGTTTGTAGTATCAGATGCAAATTACTCACTGAAAATTTTTGTCTTCATTTTTGTAAACAAAAACTCCTATGCTTACAGAAGTATATTAAAGTCTATTACGTGTAATAGCATCTTATAATGTGATTACAGGATGCTATGATATTATGGTAGTTTCTTCTAATCTGTTTTATTTGAAAATATAATATAGATAGATCATGAAATTAATCAATGATTTCAATTTCAAAATGCATGTTTAAAACATCAAACATTTCACTGATGATAGAAAATTAACCAATAATAATAAAAATTTAAGAAGAAATTGAAAGTCCAATGAAAATTGATAACGAATATATTTCAGTGATGATAGAGAATATAATAATAATAAAAATTTAAGAAATTGAAAGTCCAATGAAAATTGATAACGAATATATTTCAGTGATGATAGAGAATATTTTTAATAAGTAACGTCATCATAAAAATCAGTGACATTACTAAATGGTACAAATTGTGCGGCCGCACTAGGTTCTGAATTCAGTAATGTGGGACTCGCAGACCGAATGACAGGCTTTAGCCTTGAGCGTTCATGGACTTACGAGTAAGCACGGATGAACAGTGGATTTTTCCGATCTCAACTGATTCGGAAACAACTTCGAACAAATCAAAGATTTATTGAAGGAAGTAGAGAGAGGTTTATAATTCAGCGCATGAAGATTAAATGTGGAAGGATAAATACCTTGTTATAAATAGATACAGAAGATCGTTGCTTAATATATCGATTTTAATACACATTCAGTTCTTTAGAAAGGAAACACTGCACGGCTGTAGTTGATATTCCCTACCCTACATCGAGTTGTTTCTTCAGGGTGGGTTGCTATTGCCTTGACGTTTTCTTGAAGGCATCAATGGCTCGATAGTAAGAATCGTCCTCTTCTTGGCTTTTATTTTGTTCCTCTGCAGAGCCACTTTTCTTCTTCTTGCTCTCTCGACGCCCAGCAAGCTACTCTTGGACACGTCTTGTCCTTATCAAGAATTCCGAGCGTCAGCGTTCATCTCCCGGCCCTTCCTTCCCGTGGAAAAATTCGTCTACCTTTCTTTGTTTACTAATTGTCATCTTTCACTCATTCTTTCCCACATCGAATTTCTTCGTAACATCTACACATAATAAGACCTTCGTCTCCGACAACATATCACTTATTTATCTTTGATATTTGATGTTATAGGGGAAAAATCTTCCCCTATAACATCAAATATAAAATATAGATAGTTATATAAAATATAGATAACGTAAATAATAATAGCCTTTTCTATATAATTTCAAAATGTGCATTAGATGTCTGTAAGAATAACAAATATGATAATTATATTTTTGAAATCATTAAAACTGATGAGGATGAACTGATGATCATGCAATAATGCTGTAGACAGCATTATTGCATGATTCGACATTTCTTTTATCAGTGATGATGGATATTTTTCTCAACATTCAATAACGAAGATCGTTAGCTTAAACCAAATCCATCGACGAGGAGAAAATTTTCAATAAACCAATCATATTCACTTCCCTTTTTATAAAAGTATAAAAGATTTTGATATACAGTAAGTATATCAAAATCCTAAATGTATCACCGTTTTTAAATAAAATAGGAAAAGACATAATAAGTCGAATAAAAGTTATAATTATTAGCATGTGACTAGCAACACCAAAAGTTTGCATTTCCTTAAATAAAATACAATACGAAAATTTAATATGAAACCTGCTAACTGATATGAAAAAAATATTAAATTTTGAGCTTTATTAATTTTGTCACGAAATTATATTTTTACTTGTTATACTTGAAGGAGATAAGTGCATTAAAAGATTCGTAATCCACTTATTGCCTTTCAAATATTATATATGATTATGTTCCCTAGAAATTGCATAAATTGTTATCGAACTTCAAAGTTTTTAATTCTGATTTAGTATTCAATATTTAATAATCTTATCTGACACCAATTTATATAAACAATATTGTACTGAATTCTTACAATTGTTAATAAACTATTTCATGTCACTGTTCAATGAAATGTGCAACATATGATGGAAATTTCCTTATATTTGTGACTACTAGAAAAAAATATTTCTAGAATTTTTATTTCACATATTTTACTTATAAAGTTATGAGTTTTATATTCAATTTTTTACAATTAACATGGCATTTTATTTATATATTATATCATAACATAATTATTAAAAATTTCTATAATAAAAATTATGTTCATTTGATTGTCTTCTTCAAATTATTCGGATTGTCTTTATATTCTAAAGTTATTACTCGATCAGTCTATATAGCGATTCCCATTTTTCAAGCAAAACCTATTATAGCTGAATTTCGATCTAGCGCAATTTCTGTATCGAAGTTTTTCGTATGAAAAATTTTTCACGCGAAAAAATAATATATACATATATATAGTATTGTATTATGTATATGTAGTACTATATATAAATACTATATATAATTGTATTAACTGTATATCAATTATATAAAATTAATTGTAGTATAAACAATTATATATATATAGTATATTTCTGTATATATACTAAATACAATCTATGATTGAAATTGTATGTTGTTATGTCCAGATCCATGTTCAAAATCTAGAAATATTTGACCTATGTTTAATTTGCCTTTTTCAGGGTACTTATAATCTCACAAACTTCATATTATTATCATAATCCTTACTTTCCTTCAAAAAATAAGGCTTATGAGACTAAAATACGTGCTATTAGAATAGACTTATAGAGAAACCTGAGAATATTGAAGGAACAGCTTAAATGAATAAATATTAAGTCTTTCGGAAAGTGAGACTTACGAGATCATTAAATTGTCTGCCCGTTATCTATTTGTCCTCACTAAGAACTTTTAAATTAATTAATATATTTTCATGAAATTTAATAATTATGTTCTTGAAACAAAGGAAACTTGCTTCAATTATTTAAAAATGATATATATTGAAACTTCTGAGATATTCCCTTAATACTATATAGGGCCTATCCCAAACTATTATACTAATTGGATTTTATGAAAATTAAATGATGATCAAGTTATTGAGTATAATCTCGATAACTTATCAAGCAATTCTTTCTCTTCAATCTTTTAAAAAAAGGCTGATGTTCAAACTTCAAAGAATCTCTCTAATAACTTTTGAACTATTTCATTAAATTTTATGAAATTTAGAAGGATGGTTACGTTAACATCGAATTTGAAGCAAGATTAATTAATCACGTAGATTTAGATTTCCCTCTAACAATTAGGGACCTATTTAATAGATTTGTTTAGCATTGAATTTATAAATTATTTCATTGAAAACGATTCCGATAGCATATATTTTAGCCTCTTATCTTCAATAATTTCAAAATAAATGACATATTCCAAAAGTAAATGATTAGAATAGTTTTTTAGTGATTTCCTAGATCTAATTCTTTGGTGAATTAGATCTATGAAAACACTATTCTAATCGCTTACTTTTGTAATCTAAATAATTAAATTGGCGAATTTTAAAATCAGTAACCTGATTGAAATTCTACTAATTTAAATTTATTATTTTGAAATTCTCTAATTTAAAAATTATGTTGAATTATTCAAATGAAAAATTCAATTTTCAGTAAGTTGATACATACACTACTATATTGTTTTTATATATATATAATAGTATCAAAATTCAGGCATTAAGTGGATAAAATTGTAAGGACATTTTGTATCATATAATAAAAAATTTAAATTATTAGGTTTTCATCAAACTTGTTAATGATATTTTGATTGAAGTTAACGATAAAAGGCCAGAATAACCTCGGCTAAACAAGATTCATGCGATATACAGAGCAAGAAAATATACAAGATTTACTTGGTCATAATCACGTAATTAATATATATATATATATAGTGCTTCGGAGAAGAAAGCAAGAATTACAAACTTCAATCAATAACTTAAATGGAGGAATATTAAATACATCATTTTAATTTATTTTCCAGTGAAATGTTACTCAAAACCATAAGTAACTCATACTAAAATGCAGAATTTAGTGTGAAATAAAAGCACAATTTAACGAAAAAAGATCTGTTGAAAAGTAAACTTGCATTGTTTTCTTTTCCATCAGGACAAAAAATATTTTGCTATTTTCAATGCCATCGATATTAACACCTCAAGGACCGGTAAGATATTACCGTTACGAATGCACGTTACTATGACCTTCTTGCTCAGCATGTGATTCCTGCTTTATAAGAAAGAGGATATTTAGAAACCACTATCTTCATGCAAGGTAGAGTAACGTCGCATATTGATCGATCAATAAAGGAATTGATTTGTGCCAACTTCGTCAATGAGCGTATAATATCCAGAAGTTTTCTACATGCTTAGCCTTCACGTCCTCCTGTCTTGAATCCGTTTGATTTCTGACTGGGGAAATATTTGAAAGCTCGAGTTTATCGTGAAGGAGTATGGTGTATGGCTTACCTGAAAGCAAGCATAAATCGGCCTGTCGCACACATTCCACAAGAACTATTGATCACACAGTGTTAATTTAGGTGAAGAATAGGAAATAGTCCTGAAATTTGATTAATTCCAAATAAAGTAGTAAGTTACATTTTGTAGTTTACTGCTTTATTTGGAATAAACTTTAGTTTTCTATCAAATTTTAAATGTGTCTGTTCAGTAATTGAGGAAAAATATTTATAACTGAATTTGGAATGAATTTGGCCAATATTTATACAGTTTTTCTCAAAAAATTAAAGAAAATAATCGGAGCACTCCAAACCGTCACGACGTTTCTGTCTGGAAAATGGAACTTATAACCTTCTATAAACAGTTGATGGGTCCTTACGATGCTTGCAATTCTATTCAGCTGGAGAAACCTCTTACCACATCATTACCATATAGATATTCAGTTAACTGTCAGAACACCGAAAGTTATATAAAACTTAATTTGGTTTATTTGGATGGATTGATCCGGTTCGCAATTTGGTTTTCGCGATTAAAATATATTTAAGATAATTATATAAACTTAACATCAAAATGTTTGATATATATTAAATTTTAATTTTAAATTTTACATTTGACTAGAAATTCGTTGTAAATTCTTTATAGTGAACATTTTGTTTTATGTAATTAAATGAAGTACTTGCAAAATAAAATTGTATTTTAAATAAAGAACTTAATATAGCATACATAACATGGAAATTTTCATAAAAATTTTTGTCCATTTAGTTGCAGCAATAAAAATGAATAAAGTATATTTTTTGGAAGGAAGAAAGCGTTTAAAACTGTGATAATTTATCTGCCATTGATATAATTCATGTGAAAACAGGAAAGAGTTTGCCTCAAAAATGTAGTTTGATCAAAAGGACAATTGGATACTGATTTTTTCTATCAAACAATTACAAACAACACGAATACTCTACTGAATTTTTTCAATTTAATTAATAACCTTAATTAATAACCTTTTAAATTTTAACCTTTTAATTAATAACCTAACCCACAGTTTTAAGTTTCGCAAGAAAGTTCGAAAAAATTGAATGTGGATATTAGCTTATCAAATTTGACCCGTATATTGAAAATAAAATTCTGTTAGAAAGATTTAGTGCTGGATATATTATTAAGATTCCTAATAGTAATTTTGAAATGGCATGTGTCTCAAAAAATGAGGTCATCAGATATGCAAGAGGATCGTTGGTGTAATAATTCTGGAATTGATGATATAATGGTAAATATGACATCAATTCAGGTCGATATATTGTTACAATTAATGATGGCAGATATTGGAAATATTTTATATCACCAATTGTTACGTTATAGTGATTATGTTTGGTGGAAATAAGTAAATCATCTCAAATTCGAAAGGAACTCTTTTAAGGATTACAATATGCATTTTAGTTGCGACTCAAAATTGATGCCTCTCTCCCTACCTTGAACAATATTTTAATATTTTCTTATCACATTTAATTTCTTTACTTATTAAACTTGACAGAAGAAAACTACTGACGAATATGAGACGATGATATCATTCTAACAATGGACAGAAACAAGAGATCCATCAAGAGAAAAGCTAAGAGAGAGTTGCTAAGTAATATGATAATTATTTATAATTTTTTATTCTCTTACTCCATGTTAAACTGAAGAAAAATTTCGAAACAAAACTCGACACTTCAGTGGTGAAACGAGATTCTATTTCTTCCACGGATGGGTAGAAAAAACAGACAAAATAAAATTTTACTCTTTAGTTTTGACCAGGATCCATAATATCAATCATTGGATGCCTTGATTTGTTTCATCTTAGTATTATTTATGAACTTGTTTGAATGCTTTAAAATTCATTCTCACTTCCAATCTGAAAGGCGATCCAAAAATAATAGTTTTCCCAATGAGTTTTGTTAATTATCAATCAACATTTGTGTTCGAGAACCCGTGTCGATACCGATTCCAGAGAAAAATCCTTAGAAAACTATGAAATTGAAAAAAAAAAAATCTGTGAATTCATAACCTGTGAGAAGTTGGCCCCCCACTTTTGAATTTTTAAATTTTTTCTTTTGCATTCCCGGTGTGAAGTTGGCTCCCCACTTTTGAATTTTTAAATTTTTTCTTTTGCATTCGTTTGCACTCGTAGACCCTTTCGCACTTTTAATAATTTAATTTGCACCCCACCGTTTGGCCCCCTAGAGCCAAAACAAATTTGGAGGCTAACTTCACACTGGCCCCCCAGTTGCGAATTTTCGAATTCTTTCTTTTTTCACTCGTTAGCAAATCGTTAGCACCTTTTGCACTTTTATTATTTCGTTTCTAGCACCCACCGTTTGCCCCCCAGAGCCAAAACAAAATCGGGGCCCAGCCCCCAGTTTCGAATTTTGTTCTAGCACCCACCGTTTGCCCCCCAGAGCCCAAACAAAATCGGGGCCCAGCCCCCAGTTTCGAATTTTCGAATTTTTTCTTTTGCACTCTACAAATAAGAAAAGATGATGTAAACTATCTAAACTATATTAGTTTGGATTAGTTTAACAAAACTAGTGAATATGGTGATATTCAATAGTTGTTAAACTAATTCAAAATTTTTCGTATTTTTTTTTTTTTTAATTTTTCATATATTTTTTTTTAATTCAATAATAATTTCTAATATTATTATTACGTAGACTATACTGTAATAAATAATGAATATTTTTATATATCATAATTAAAGTATATTCTATTTATTCATATTTTATTCAATTTTCTTTTGTATATAAATAAGTTTAGACATAAATAATTCGATTTGATTTTTTATAAAAAATAATAGAATAGATTCTTGAATTAATACGAAGCAAGGTAAAATCTTATTATAAAAACAATATATAGGAAAAACAAATATTTTCAAATTGATCACTATAATACACACTATATACAGTATCAGCTTCCTAACATATTCAATGTTAAGAACTTTCTATTTCATAAATAAAATATGTTTATTTAATAATAGAGTTTAATAAAATTTTTCAAACTTTATCTTATTTATAATAAATTTAGAAAAATATGCGTAGAGAAAAAGATAAACTTTATATAATTTTACATAAACAATTCAAAGCCAATCTAAGTCTTGATAAAATAAGAAATTAACATTTTTATAAATTTAATCGTAAAGTCAATTTAATTTATATTAGATATTAGAATTTGAATAACGGATTTGCATTAGTTATCAATATTAGGCTAATATTTTTAACTTCATTTATTTATTTATTTTTATTATTATTTAAATAAGTTTACAAAATAAGCAATTATTTCATAAACTTATTTTAAGTATAATAACAAGAAATTATTATAATTTAAAAAAAATATCAATAAATATTTAAAAGTAAAATTACTTAAGGGATTATGTTGAAGGTAAAACATTATTTGTGAATTTAAAAATAAGAATTTTTCAGAGACAAATCTTACTTTTCTTGCTGTGAAAATAAGTAACTTAGCTAATATGAAGTATTTTCTCGTTTTGTTTGTAAAAAATTTTTCATTTAATTATTATTATTATTTGAACTGAATTTTTAAAATTTCTGTTCGCATAAATTTGAATTTAATAAATTAAATAACACAGCAATTATAAAATTTCAATTAATATAATTATGTATATTATTTTAAGAAATTTAAATGTTATGATGAAATATTAAAGAATTCACATTAAAATATAAGAAAAATTAATTTATTATTAAATTTCCGTTTACATTTTTACATTAATTAAATTAACAAAATCAGTTTATATTTAAAAATAAATAGATTCATTGAATTTTTTAAATAACAGATTCGAAATATGGGCCTTTATTTATTTTTAAATCTTCGATAGAGAATGGTGTTTTTATATTACAATTAGTTGTGAGCACATTTTCGCTATTTGTACTCCTATGAGAAGATAATATTGTGCCTACGCTTCGTCCGAATCTTAAAAGTTCCCTTCTTATATTAGTATTAAACCAACCGTACAGAATAGGATTAGATGTAGCAGATGTCATAGCAATAATATGGCATATAGCAAAAGAAAGATACAGATTGTAAGCCGACATACTAGTTGGATGGAAGTCTGCAACCAAGTTAACAACATTCCAAGGTAACCAGCTAGCTGCAAAAATGACAGTAATGTTCATTAGGACCATCGTTGCTCTTCTATTCCTTCCTAATTCTTTACGAAGTCTCTCATAATCTTTCCGAATTCCGGCGAATGTGTGTTGAAACAGAGTAAGATTCAAATGAGATTTAATCCTAAAATGCGTTACTACTAATACGGTTGCTGGTATAATAAACTGCACCAAAACGATAATTATAGTATATATACTTTTTGTTAAATTGGAAGGCCAATGCTCTACGCACCTTTTATATATAACTAGACCGGGTAGACCAACAGTACTGACAGTTTGAGAAAAACATACCGGAGCAGAAAGAACTATCGAAATTATCCAGATAACAAGAATAAAATATGCTATTCTCTTTTCTCTATCTTTTCTTTTCTGGGGTACCAGTGATGTAACGACGTTATACCTATCTATAGCAATAGCTGAAACTGTTGCAGCCGATACAAACACTGTAGATCCTTGAAGGAAAGGTACCACTTTGCAAAGAGTTTCATCCAGAGGCCAATGACGCTTTATTAGCACCAAAGCAGTAAAAGGCATACAAAATATGCAGAGAGTTATATCAGTGAAGTTTAAATTCACCACTAGAAGATTGCGATTCGTTCTTATTTTGTTTCGAAAGATCGCAACTGTCACCAGCAAATTGCTGAATATTCCAGAAATCATCAGTAAAGCATAGCATATTATTATAATTATCTCCGTCTTCTTTTCGAAAATCCTATTCCTCTGCATATGCTCCTCTAAGACTTGAGATACCTGATTGTAACTGAAATTAAATATGGCCGTACGAATTGACTTGCTTGAATTTAATTCCATTTTAATCATCTGCAATTAAATTAAAATTTAATTAAATAATTTAATTGTTTGATCCTATATGCACTATATTTAATACTAAAATTTAATACAGACAATTTATTTTAAGGAAATTAATTTTAATAAAAGTTCTCAACATATTATCACAATAAATTGCTATTTGTAAAATTATAGATATATCGGATAAAATTATAAATCAATATTTACTTTTAGACATTTTTATCTTATCAAAATTTTATTTCAAACATTCTTAATTACTGTATTAAATATTAATGTGTCCTCTTGCTTGTTTGAGTTATGAAAAAAGACATAATAGAAGTGAATGTTTATCTTTTTTTCAATTGCTAACTATTCTCTCTCTTTAAAAGATTTAAAAATTAGCATCAACGGATAAAGGAAAAAAAATCTAATCTCTGCATCATTTCATGTATTTTACAGTATAACAAAACTAATTTTATAAAATTATCTAACTATTTCTTTACCAAAAACTAATATTTTAATCCAATTTAAAATTATTTGAGTTGGCAAAGTAAGCAAATATATATATATAATACTTAAAAAAATTTTATTGATCGTATAGAAGAGAACTAATGAATGAAAAGGTTTTAAAATTTATTTTAGGATCTGCTTTCTCACGATAAATTTTCATTTGATCGATCTTTTATCTTGCATAGAATCAGATTTCAATCGTTTAAGACGAATATTACTGAAGACTTTAATAGAAAAGTCCTCCTTATGTCAATAAAAAAGGAAAACTTTCCTATTTAAATCTCTACTAATTTAAATTTGAAGTAGAAAATAATAATTAAATCTTTAATTTCAACTATTGAGAGAATAATTGATATCGCAACGCAAATCAACAGTTTTAAATAAAAAAGGAATATTTTTAATTTATAAATTAGATATGCATTGTGGTTGATGATAAAAATACTTAAATATTCTTTAAAATAAATAATTTAAAGTTTAATACAAAAAAGTAATGTGCAGATGTATGATTCTTTTCTTTAAACAGTAGTCAAATATGAATTTATTTGTTTCTCAAGTTTATATCTATTTAAGGAATGTATTTTTGAAGCAGTCTAAATTATCCTCGAGCTATTTACAATATATAGGTTATATTTAACACATTACGATAAAATAAACATAGAGAGCAATATTTCTGAAGAAATCTTTGCTATCTCTCAATTAACTGTTACTAATCGGCGACACAAGTTGCTGCTGACGTCAACTAACAAACGATCTCTGACTAAGAAATGATCGATATTTTAAGTGAGATTGTTTCACCAGATGTTTTCTAAACATATCTCGATCCTACAATGGTATCCCAACCGAAAGTTATATCACATAGATGCGGACTTATACAAATGAATTTGGATTTTAATCCTATTCATCAAGGTAGATTTATTATTTTCGAACTAGAATTGTTTTTGTACTAGATTTTTTTTTGTATCTATAACTCAAGCCAATTTTGGCGTAGACAACTTTTCTTTGTGGACATTTCTATATATATAATTTTTGTAAAGAAATAAATAATTTTTATAACAAATTTCCATTGAAAAATAAGAAATTTGACAAATTTCAAATAAGCAGTGATCCATAAGATAATCCTTTATGGACTATAGCTAAAGCTAACATTCATTCAAGCTACGTCCAACAATTAACAAAACACTTCGTATTTCAACAAAGAACGTCAAATTTTTTGAATTATTATATAAATATAATCAATTTTTGTGCCTTTCTAGATCTCCAAACATATAAACTACATTTAATTGCATTTATCTTTAGAAATGAGCAAAGAATACCTTTAAGATAAATGTTTCTTAAGATAAATATAGACAGATAGAAACGGGGTTTATCTTTAGAATGCTATCACATTGAAAACTTAAATATTTCATTATTTGTCTATGTCTATTTGCACTCTATAAGCAGTTTATGGAGATGACACTAAAATGACTATTCTTAATTAAAGCTTGAAATAACTATGATTTAATCTCTAGTAAATATAAACTCATATACAGTAATTATCTCAGAAAACATGACTCGAATCATTTGTACACAATAATTAAATAAATCGCGTTTGAATACATAATTAAAGTGGATATTAATTTATATTTAATTTATCTTTAAGCCTGCAGATGATGATAATTAGGAAATGCTCTTTATCGTTTACTTTCTACAGTAGTGATCTACATAAAAAATTAAGTATATATTTGGTTTCTATAAAATTTTCATCTAAATTATATTGTAAAAAGATTGAAATAAGATTTTTGAAATGCACACTATAAAAAGCAACAATTTTTCTTATTTTTAAAACAAATATCGTATATTCAAAGCTTATTTTCTTTCTTTACTGACTTCGAGTTCAAATAAACATGTATGTTGGAAGAATTTAAATAATTATATTTATATAAAGCTTTAAATATCGTACACAACTTGTAAATTTGTATAAAAATAAAAATACTATCGATTAAATATTTATTTTTATATCTTTGAGGAAATTTATAACATTTAAATAATCAGTGAAATTTCATTTTAATTTTGATAAAATTTATTTAAACTGAATTTTTCTATTTATTTTCAATCATTGAATGCTTTAACAAAATTAAAAATAAATATTTGTCCATATGACGAAATATTAATTAAATTATACAAAAATAATTATTTAACAATTATTTAAATAATTGTTAAATAATTGTTAAACAAAATGTATTATTAAACAAAATGTATTTTCTTTTCTTTCTTTCTTAACTTATATTAATTATTTGTTGAAAATTTATATAGCTACAATCTTTTTTGAACTTTTTAAATTCGACTAAAAATAACAGCTTAGAAAATTACAGTTTTTCCTATGTTCCAAAACACATTTCACTTGGACAAGATAATGGAACATTCTGAGAGAAAGAAAATAGACTCAATCACTTTTCTTTTTATCTATTTTACTGGAGTAAAGATAAAGAATTTTTTTTAAATATCTTACATCCAAATCATTTTTTGAAGTATCAAATTTAAATTTTCTGAAATAAATTTTCTTTCTTAGATAACACTGTCTATAATTAAGTTAAAAAAAATCGATTAATTAAAAATGATTATTTTTATCTTTGAAAATTAACTTCGAGATAGTTATTTCTGATGAGAAATATTTAAATAAATTTTTATTTTGATATACAGTATATTTATTTTGTATTTCAGTTTATTAAATAATTTATTTGCATGTAAGGTGTATTGGTAAATACTGAAGAAGTAGGAAATTCCAGAATAAAATATATATTATTACTATATTTATAATATTTAAAACTGAGTGTGTGGACTTTAATTTAGTAGACAGTTCAAACAATTGCCGAATTTAAAATAAACACTTTACACACAAAAAATAATTATTTAAAATATTCAAAGTTTAACATAAAACAGTTTTAAAAAAACAACAATTTGCGGTTTAATATAAAAGTATTTTTTACAATTCCTAACTTGAAAAATTTAACACAATATTAAAAACACATGCTTAAGTTAAAACACTTTCAGAATTCCCAAACGTCTTAACCCAACTCTATTCGTCATGCTCCACATTATTGTACAATATTAAAAACACATGCTTAGGTTAAAACACTTTCATAGTTCCCAATCGTCTTAATCCCACCGTGACGTCATTCCCGCTGTTATCCAGCCCCGTGAAGTCATTGCCCCTACGGGTATACTTTTCTGCTGACCTCCGTGATATCCCACCGTGACGTCATTCCCGCTCTTATCCAGCCCCGTGAAGTCATTGCCCCTACGGGTATACTTTTCTGCTGACCTCCGTGACGTCACTACCGCGGCCAGTTTTGTCGGGCCAGATCCCCATCTTACTACTAATACGCTTTCCAATATTTATATAAAAAATCAAGTAATGTCACAGTAATTTCAAATGAAATAACACCGATCATTAAAAAGTATCTAGAATTAGTGAAAGTTGTAAACGAAATAAGAAAACAGTTTTTCTCCCGTTCTTTTTCTTTTCACCGTATGTATAGGAATTGATATTATGATAGAACTTGCTATCACTATTACTATTACTGTGAGATTATTTGATGTAATCAGGTTTATTTCCTTTTATTGCT
The DNA here is from genome assembly GCA_000484575.1 of Olivierus martensii. Taxonomy (NCBI): domain Eukaryota; kingdom Metazoa; phylum Arthropoda; class Arachnida; order Scorpiones; family Buthidae; genus Olivierus; species Olivierus martensii. The sequence continues at coordinate 14,703 of AYEL01071266.1, forward strand.
TTCTGTTATACATGTTTTGTGATGTTTGTGTATCTTCTAAAGTTACAGAAGCAGCGTCTAACGTCGGAAGAATATTTTATAATTTATGTTTTTGTACTAATGATATTGCAATTAAATTAGAATGCTTTCAGTTTTCTGTAAAAAGGACTTAGGATTTGCCATTCTTTACGGCTTGGAAAATATTTCCTATCAACAACGGTCTTCTTTTAATTGTTCTCAGTGTTGTTGCAACTTATACTATCGTTTATTATCAATTACAAAGTGTTGCTTGATTTTATGTACTAGGGCGAAATCACCCTTTATAACGGTAGAATGTTATAATTTGAAATTACATATATAGGCAAGATATAAATAAATATTATGAATCTGAGTGTATGTTTTTTTTGTCATTGATATTTTCTACATTCAGATTTGCAAATTATTAATTAAATTTCGTTTTAAATATTATATTATTTTAATGTAAAATAATATATTTAAAAACATAATATTATTTTGTGGACTTTAATTTAGTAGACAGTTGAAACAATTGCTGAATTTAAAATAAACACTTTATTTCGTCTTGGTCCAACGTACAGCTTGATACCCGAAACAAATAAATTATTAGCTAACATCAAATCCGTATCGGGATTTTGTAGAGATTTACTAGTAGCATTTATCCGTTGTAAAATTTTGTCCCACACAACTGTTAATATTGCTGTTTCTAAATTGTCAAAATATTCAGCTAATGATGAGCTCTCTAATTTATAAATTGGTTTATCATGAGAAGAAATTAACAACTCAAGTAATGCTTCTTTAATTTGTTTATATCCACGTTTCAAAACCAGTATAGCGTCAGATCTCGCATTCACAGACCATCTCGTTTCATTTACAAGTTAGAATAGAAAACTAAGGAATAGTGATAAATTAAAAACATTCCATAATTCTATTTTTTATTCTCATTCTTCTACGTGTGGACTTTAATTTAGTAGACAGTTCAAACAATTGCCGAATTTAGAATAAACACTTTATTTCCTCTTGGTCCAACGTACAGCTTGATATCCGAGACACAACACTACCGTCCGACCTCTTTCTTTTCTAACTTCACCGCCAGCTAACTGTTTTTTTTTTCTTTGTCTCTCTTTTACGCCCCCTCTCGACCATCCTTCTTTCTCTTTTTTTTTCGACCACATCCGGCCATCCGACAGGTTCTGGTCCCTTGTTTTTTCTTTGTCTCTCTTTTACGCACCCTCTCGGCCATCCTTCTTTCTCTTTTTTTTCCGACCATATCCGGCCATTCGACAGGTTCTGGTCCCTCAGAACCTTCACTGCCTGACTCCGTTGTCAGGGCGTCATCTTCCAGCTCCCACCTTTTTAGTTGATCGGCAGGTGCGGTGCTCCTATACTGGCGCTGGCAGTCCAGGCTCCTGATCTCGTAAAGCCCTTCCTTCAGGCGTTTCGTTATCCGGTAAGGTCCTCGGTAGAGGCAAGCAAGCTTCCGCGGTTGCCCATCAGGACCACCCACAGCTCTGCGTATGACTACTATGTCGCCCGCTCCAAATGTGCTTGCTGCACACCGATGTTTATCGAATTGTGCTTTATATCTAGCTTGTGACCGGGTCATCATTTGATGTGCCTGCTGCCTTGCTTTCTCGCGCCTTTTGCCGTAAGTTGTCGGACCTCCATGTACAAAAGTGTCTCCGCTCCCGATCTCTATCGGTATATCCCCGGAATCGTCGTTTTCGTACTCTTCCATCTCCGCGTCGCCGATCTCTACTGGTATATCCCCGGAATCGTCGTTTTCGTACTCCTCCAACTCCGCGACATCAACCACTTTCGCTAAAGCCGTGTCAACGATGATTCTTGGCTGAAAACCATACACCACTTCCAACGGCGTCATAGTGTATATGATATGAGTATACATTTGTATTAATTTTATTATTTTTTGTCCTACTATGAAATTACTTCTATAAGTTAAAAATAAATATTATATTTATTTTTAACTTATAGTTCGAGTTATTTTTATTTGAATAGCTCCAGATCAAATAAA
>AYEL01071267.1:0-58377 GCA_000484575.1 Olivierus martensii
TACCTCGATCCACTACAATACGGTCGGGTATCCACATCATCTCGATTATGCTCCTGACGGCCTTGATAGTGTGCTGAGCCGACGTTGACGTTACGGCACGAAGGAAAACCATCTTGGTGAAGTTACATACCCCCACCAGTAAAAACTTTCGTCCCGTCTTACTCCTCGGGAACGGTCCTAGGTGGTCCAGGTGCAACATGTGAAAGGGTTTCTTTTTTCTTTCGATAACATTTAAGAAGCCTGGGCGTTTGCCTCCGGGGTCTTTCCTTGGAAGACAGCTGACGCATGCACCAATTACTCCGCGGACCGCGCTCCTCATCCCTGGAAACCAGAATCTTTGTTTGATAGCTCCAATTTTAGCGTCATTGCCTAGATGTCCGTACTTCTCATGTATTTCTTGTATAAGTCCTAGTCTTAGTCGATAGAGCATCACCAGAAGCCTTTTTTTCTTTGATTTTGGCTTGAAGAATAGCTGACCATTTATTTTTTATCGATAGAGCATCACCAGAAGCCTTTTTTTCTTTGATTTTTGCTTGAAGAATAGCTGACCATTTACCTTTTCAAAGCACCCATTAGGGGTACTCCCGTGTCCTGTGAGCACTCGTTGGAACATGTTTGCGCAATAATCATCTCTACTCTGAGCTGTACCAATAACTCTTCGTGCACCTCAATAGAGAACACCTCGAAACGGGCTGTGAGGTCGCCATCTGGCATATCTCCGCTCGGCGCTACCGCATTTCTGCTAAGAGCATCCTCATGTGTCATCATGCATCCAGGTCGATGCTGAACCTTAAAATTATATTCCATAAGTTGAAGCACCCATCCAGCAATTCGAGGGATTAGCTGCCTCTTCTGCAGCCCCTGGCGCACAGCTTCACAGTCTGTAATAAGAGTAAACTCCTTGCCATATAGGTAAATTCTCAGTCGAGTAATTACTCACACCGCTCCCAGCAATTCCAATTCAGTAGCATGATACTTCTCCTCCGTGGGTGTTGTTCTGCGGCTAACGAATATCACCGGGTGCCACTCTCCTCCTTCATTCCTCTGCATTAGTACACCACCAATACCATCCTTTGAGGCGTCGGTGTGCACTTCCGTCTCTCGGTGAACATCAAAAGCCGTTAGCATAGGTGCCATCACAAGTCGTCTCTTGAGTTCCTTGAATGCAATGTCGCATTCGTCATTCCACTCGAATCCTGCACCTTTCTTGAGCAATCGACTTATCGTTGCCGCAATATGCGAGAATCCCTCAATGAACCTTCGAAAATAGCCACATAGTCCAAGGAACCCTCTCACCTCCCTTACTGTTCTTGGGGTGGGGTATTCCTCAATTGCACGCAGTTTTTCCGTGCCTGGTTTTAGTCCACTCTTTGAAAGTCTGAATCCTAGGAACGACACCTCCTTGCACGCAAATACACACTTTTGAAGTTTCAATGTCAGATTCGCAGCTGCTAGAGCATCAAATACAATTGTTAACTTTTTGAGCATCTCTGTTCAAAGTCGCTCGCACCGACGATGAGGTCGTCCATGTATCGCTTTAATGTTCCTTCCGGTACCCCGCGAAACTATGATTAGGTTTGCTTTCATAGTCTTAGTTCTGTACACGGGAATATCAAGAACATCACATACCGTTTTTAACTGATCTCCCTTCAGTGCTATTAGTTCCGCTTCGGTCAGGTCTTCCATCTTCGTATTCAAGTCTTTCTGGCGTTTTATGGATAATCCCACTCCTGATTCTTGTGGACTTTAATTTAGTAGACAGTTCAAACAATTGCCGAATTTAAAATAAACACTTTATTTCGTCTTGGTCCAACGTACAGCTTGATACCCGAGACACAACACTACCGTCCGACCTCTTTCTTTCTAACTTAATCGCCAACTAACGGTTTTTTTTCTTTGTCTCTCTTTTACGCCCCCTCTTGGCCATCCTTCTTTCACTTTTTTTTCGACCACAATTTTAATTATAAGCATAATATATTATTAATATAATGTATTAAAAATTTAAAAATAAACATAAAATTTTATTAAACTGCTGCTATAAAAACATATACAGGTATCCCTCTTATAACACTGGTCCCTACAACACGGTTTCGCTCTACCATGATTTGAAAATTGCAGAAACCCTTAATATAACACTTTATTTCTACAGCGCAGTTCTTATTTAACACATCTAGAAAATTACGTTTTCTCTCCTTCAACACAAAACATTTTCAATAATTTCATTAAATCCGTTCTAGAGAGATATAATACACAAATAAAATACAATCATTGAGAAATACTTTGGTAAAATTAGTCAATTTCGCTAGTTTGCCAGGAGAGGGATGATATGCAGTCTATTTTGGATTTCGATTTGAAATTGAGTTAATTGGCACCCATTGAGTAATTTGTGTTCCAATCGTTCAGCACTTGGATAAAAAATAAGTTTTTATTCTTGAATAGAGAAATGTGAATTAGAAAAAAAAACTTTTTTAATCATAATTTTTAGGTATATATTAATGGACATTGTTTTCTAGCGGGATGCCGCGTGTTCGATTACAAATTTTGTAAAGAGAGCAAAAGATATAACAACTTTAAATGCATAAAAAGTTTAGAATGTGAAGTTCAGATAAAGAAGAAAACGTTCTGGTTTTAACGGAACAGTGGTAAGGAAGATAAACAATAAATTTCTTATGTGGAACTAAAGAAAGTTATTTGTTTTGAATTGATTTTGGTACGTATCTCTCCTTTTTGTATTTGTTGTTGGTCTCATATATCACAGTTTAATTCAATAGTGTTTTTCAGGAAACTATCTACCGTTTTATAGGGGGGATACCTGTATATTATATGTTTTTAATGCAGCCTTTAAAAAAATTATATTCTTATTTAATTCTTTATTCGATTAAATTCTGTTTTATAATAATGAAAAGTAAAAATAATAATTAAATAATCACAATGCTGAAATATATCGAAAATGTTTAATTTTTGATATATTATTCAATAATATATAAATTTTTGGAAAATTATTGAAGATGAAAACTATTAAGCAAAATAAAATAACCGAAGTTAAAATTTGATCTTTCAAATTTTATGGATATAGAAAATTTCTCTGATATTTGTTTGAACTTATTATATAATTTGTGCAAGTTGTTCCTTAACAATAGTGAATTTATACATAGTCTTAACTATAAATTAAAATATAATAATAATGGTTAAAATTATGTACAGTATATATAATTTCACACAGATCTTATAAGGAGCTAGTTTTAACTTTTTGATAACTACCATTTTGTAATAAAATAATAAATTGGAAGAATATGAAAGATACATTCAATTGATAAAAATTTAAATCTAGGTTCTGGATTTTCTTTATATTACTCTTTAGTAACTATGCTTAATATCTGATATGGTAATAAGTACTACTTGCAGTATAACTGAATCATAAGAAATTTTTGAAATTCTTAAACAATTACAAAACCAAAATCAGCGAATAAGATTTTTTAACTACTATCAGTTATTTATTGATCATAGTTTTTTAACTACTTAAAAATTTGTAAAACTGTTATTCAGAAGCAGTTTTTGATGTGTTTTTAGGAATAAGCTCGTCAAAATCGAGCAGTATCTAACTGAATTGGGTTACTGTACGTTAAACGAGTTTCAACTTTATCTTATTTTTATACCAATAATAAACAATAACGACAAATATTCCATAATGTGTTAAACCATAAATCAAATGACCAAGTTTTCCCAAATATTTCTAGACTCATTCAGTCAATTTTTTTCTCAACAGATGACGCCACTTTCCATTCAGAAAGAATATTAAGTGACGGGGAGAAACAAGCCGTTTCACAGGCTGCCCACCTTCTTTGGAGGGGTCAGCCGGATTGTCGAGGACAGGGATCGACGGGCCGGACCCAAAACCCATGATAAATATTTTCAAGGGGTGGGCCCCGAGTCTCGAACCCGGGTCCTTCAGAGTGGAAGGCCGAAGCATTTCCACGAGCCCAATTCGGCCGACTCCTTCTGTCAATTCTTATTTATTTGAAATAACATATAATGAAGAATCTGTGCATATCTCGGGTCCCACCCCTTGAAAATATTTATCATGGGGTCTGGGTCCGGCCCGTCGATCCCTTTTCTCACAGTCCGGCTGACCCCTCCGGAAGAGGTGGGCAACCTGTGGAAGGGTTTGTTTCGCCCCGCCACTTAGTAATTTTGCTGAATGGAAAATTACTAAGTTACTATGTCATCTGTTGACCAAAAAAGAGGTTCCTTTCATAAGATAAGATATACATGAAAATTACTATTTCATAATAAATTATTTTAGATTATATTAATAAAATTATTATATGGTAAGCTCGTTAAAATATTGCTTTTGGTGCAAGATTGCTGAGATATTCATTTTAAACTTTATTGAAAACTTTAATTTGCAGTTTAAAGTATAATTGTTTTTTGTGTTGATTTGTTCGATTAAGCCTCCATATCCTCATGGGATATTTATTCTATATCTGGCGGCGGCCACTTATAGAACCCATCGCAGGCTTGCCAACACCCATGATGTGATCAACCAGATGATTGAAGAATGTGGTTCAACGGACTGGGCCCGGACCTCTCCTGAAAAACTGGAGGTGTGGGACGCGGATTTGAACCCGGTCCACGGTGGTAAGCCAAAGCTTTACCACGCGCAAACTGGCCGACTATTTTTTGGGAGATATGTATATGTACAGCGTTTAATTTGATATCCTACAATTCTCGGTAGTCATATAATAAAATAATCAAATAATAAGTAGCTTTTTTATAATAAAATATAGAAATAGGTTAGGATCGTTTGATTAAACATCCATATAGCACGACGGATAATATTGTATCTGTTTGAAGGGTGATAGGTTCTATAATCATCCCAATCTCCAATCACCTCATCATGGGTGTATTGGCCGGATGGCTAACACCCATGATGGGGATCAATCGCATGGCTGATGGATGGGGTTCAACGGGCTGGAGCAGGGTCCTTACTCTGAAGATGTGAGACCTGGATTTGAACCCGGATCCTCCATGGTGGGAAGTTATAGCTTTACCATGCGGCCATCCGGCCGACTATACAGAAATTAGAAGTCAAAATTCGATAATTTTATACCAGTAATTACCGATTTCTAAAATTAATAAAAATTACCGTTACGGAAATAACTATTACCGGTATTATCGGCTTTAAAAATCAAATTTTAATTTATTTAAAGTATGTCATAAAATCAATTTTCTTTCAAACTTTTTTAGGAAAAGGAAAATTAATTTTAAAATCATTTTAAGTTTAAGAAAAGCAATTAAATTCTATTTTGTCCCTGTCCTAAAGCTATCAATTTAGTATTTATACAGATTTAATAGTCTAGGACTTGAAAGATGAACTTGATTAAAACGTTCTCGAAATTTAAATCAAAATCTTTTCCTCTCCAATATCTTCAAATATGTATTTGCTTCGCTAAATTGCCAAATTAAACTCCAGTTAAAATTTGATTCTCGGTCTGCGTAGTTCGTAGTATGCACTATACAGCTAGGAAGTTCCAAACGTGTTTTGATTCGAAGATTTCTATAAAGTGCAGTTACCTTCATTTTTTCGAATATTTTTAACATTTCTCTTATAATATGGCTCAAAAAAGTCAAATGTGTGGCAAACTTCAAAAGAAAAATCAAAGAAGTTGAGTGCTTAAAGTGTAGTAAAATTTTGAAAATTATCGGTATATCGACTTCTAGAATGTGGCATAAAGTAAGCAAGATTCATGACAATGATTTTCAAGTTGTTAATGCAGCTGCTGTTTCTTCAAGCAAGAAACAGGCAAGTATAGCGCGACTTTTGCCTGAAAAGTCTGTTGCTTTTGCTGTTGCGAAAATAGTTTGCAAAGACGGATTTACTTTTAATCAAATTGCAACTTCTAAATTTATTCAATGTGATTTTGCAACAAACGTTTATGACAAAATGCAACCAATTACAGGGAATGGCGTAAAAAATTTAGATTACAATTATTATCTAACTAAGAAAACCGAGTAATCTGAACATTTTGAGAGTCAAATTAAGGCTGGAATTTGTTACTCAATTTCTATAGATGAATATACGTTTTTTGTTTAATAAAAGGGAATTTTTCTATATTTTTTAATTGAAGTCTCTTTTTCTGTTAGATAAAACATTTTTTATTTCTTTCGTTTTTTTTAAATATTCTAATTAAAAATAAATTTATAGTCGATAATTACCGGTAATCAGAAAATTTGCTTCGATATTTATCGGTAATTAAAATGTCGGTAACTTTTGAACCCTACTCGTTCCAGGCTGCTCTAGCCTCATACCATGTTCAGTTTTATTGTTTCGTGTTCTACCATTTAATTTGTTTATTAACTTTTTTCTTGCATATAACATGGCTTGTAACTACGTTAAAAACCAACAGGGGGCGATTATTCAAAAGAAATGAACGAATGTGAACGTTGTTTATATAATGATTGATAAATAAAAAGATATCAATTAAAATTTTCGTATAAACTATGTTTTATTTGATAAAAATAATTTGTCATATTAAATAACAAATGTGTACTTTGTTACTTTGAACAGAAATAAAAAGTGAATAAATAAATAATGTGAGAAGGCGTATAGTAAAATAAAACAAAATATGGAGTGATGTAACTACACAAGGTGTTATTAAACAATTTGTGTACTTATCTCACTTTATATTTTTGTTTTATTTCTCTATACTTCCTCTCACATTTCAGAGAACAATCAGTGTTTGTTAATAAAGGATAACTATAAAACGAAACAACCTATCTTAATGCGGTAGAAAGCATTTTATAGCATATTCCTTCCTAATTTTGTTCTTGCCAAGTAGCCTGTGTAACTAAACTTCAAAGCAGTTTGTATGTACGTTCTTGCCCCGTTTCGGGGTAAGTGCAGGGAAGGTGATGTTTCGTACAATATTGCAGCAAATTAAAATTTTCAAGGATGATTAAATAGTAGTAATTGCGCAATGCGATTGGTACCGATATTGTTAAATATTTATACGATAGGATAAAATATTTGCATTTAAAATCCAACTTTGTAAAATCCACTCTGCACTTACCCCACTCCATCTTATATTGAAAGTCGTCAACATGGAAACAATATCTTCCCTATATATTACGGAAATATTTCTCGTAAATATTATCCAATTTTAATGAAAAATATAAACAATATTGTCGTCCTCAAGAAAAACTCAGTATTACGGAAATATTTCCCGTAAATATTATCCAATTTTAATGAAAAATATAAACAATATTGTCGTCCTCAAGAAAATCAAACCCGTCGAAAATAAGAGCTATCGGATCGTAACTGATTAACATCTGCTTTTCTAAAATATATGGTATATTATGATGACAGTACAATTCTTGATCCTAGAAGAAACCGATAGTGATCTCTGAAATGCCTATCATTATATATTTTGTGCAAATGTGAGGAAATAATTATTAAACAATCAAAGAACTTAAACGATCCAATATTTTCATAAAAAATTTAACAATAATTAATTGGAATTATTGTATTTATGGTAATTCTTAGTACATAATATTTATGATTCACTGCTTGACAAGGATTTTATATATGGAGATAATGATACAGTAATTGTAAATTCTAATCATTGGCATTTTACTGATTGGAGCAGGGGTGGCCAACCTATGGTGCTTGTGCCAAAAGTGGCGCGTTGAATGATTAGATGTTTTCATGAGTTTCGAAGGCATAAATAACTTACTTCTAAACCTGACGAATTCACAAATGCTGATATTTGTGGATCAATGTCTGAAATAGATATCTAGTGTAAGCGCTCTTTCGAAGATTTTAAAAATTTTTCAAGTAGAGATTGATATTTGTATTTCCTAAAAGAAAAAGCAGAAGTCAAGAAAAATTGGCAGAATTAGCAGATTTTAAACTATTAATTATACGGTTAAGGTGCTCACCGGCGGACTGGCCATAAGAGCATTCTGGCAAATGCCAGAAGGGCCGGTGCTATCGTAACAATATAGTGGGCAGCCACGAACAGACTTTTTATGTTACGAACCGCATTTTCAATGTACAGTAATGTAGATTTGTTTCACATTTTTCGTGGGCAGCCACGAACAGATTTTTTATGTTACGAACCGCATTTTCAATGTACAGTAATGTAGATTTGTTTCACATTTTTCTTAGTTCATTTTTATTCAAATTTATCAATATTTAAATATTTGCAAACAAATAAAGCTTGTACTTTAAGTAATTAGGTAATTATATTTATTTGTCGTTAAAATTTTTTAATTTATTTAATATATATTATAGATATATTATTGCAAGGACATTAAGATAAAAAAATAAAATAAAGACAGGAGTATTGCAAAAAAATTATAAAAATTAAATAATTTTTTTAAATAATCTTGTCTTTATTTTTTTCTATATCTTACAGCAAAATATTCTTGCGACAATATATCAGTGCGGCGAATTGTACTAATACCAAATCTACTAGTGAGCTGCTGTCAGGATAATGCCAGAATCGAAAATATGCCACAGGTCGCCCCTGAAGGTGCTGTTGGCAGATAGAGGCAAGGAGTTGTAATGTAGATATAAAAATCATGATGCTGTATTTTATCTTCAAATATCTATACCAGGGGTGGCCAATTTTTTATGGTTCAAGCGCCAATTTTTCCTTTTTTTTTTAGTTAAGATGCGCCATACAAACTTATACCCCTTTTAGTAATCCAATGATATTGGATTTTATCTTCAAATATCTATACCAGGGTTGGCCAATTTTTTATGGTTCAATCGCCAATTTTTCCTTTTTTTTAGTTAAGATGCGCCATACAAACTTATACCCCTTTTAGTAATCAATGATATTGCCCAGCTAACATGTCACGTGGTCACTAACAAAATGAAGTTGCTCAAATAGCATTATTCTCTCATCTTGGATTTTATATCAAGTAATTTATACCAATTATAATATATAAAATTGATTTCTAATAATCAATACCTGTTATGCCTTTAAATCTTCCTCCGTAAATCCCCTAACAAAACTTGCTTCATAAAAATCCATTCAGCTGTTCTTGCTTTATAAGTGAACAGGCGCGCACAGGTATTTCAAATTTATATACGGATAAATTGTTTAAGAAATTAAAAAAAAAATTTCTCAGGGGTTTAGTGCGCCACTTTTGGCGCAAACACCATAGATTGGCCACCCCTGATCTATACGATATATTTCAGTTCAAAATGACGCTTCCGAACAATACAATTGTACATTTGTTGAAGCAGGTTGGACTATACTAAACACATATGAAATATATACCCGGATATTTCAAATTTATATACGGATAAATTGTTTAAGAAATTAAAAAAAAATTTCTCTGGGGTTTATGCGCCACTTTTGGCGCAAACACCATAGATTGGCCACACCTGATCTATACGATATATTTCAGTTCAAAATGACGCTTCCGAACAATGCAATTGTACATTTGTTGAAGCAGGTTGGACTATACTAAACACATATGAAATATATACCCGAGAAGTTATGGGCAGTTAATAGTGAAGTGTACATGAAAATTCATACAGATTCTATGTCAACTGAAGATAAATAATCTTATGAGCTTTGGTTTAGCACATATCAATCATTTCAAAGTGTTTAGAACTGAATGCTTTATATTTATTTCAAATTTCAAAAAAGGAAGATGTTTGATAAGAAGTAAAAAAGGATTACTAAATCAATATTGTGGAGATAAAGTTGTTTGAATTCCAAATGATGGCAAAATCGTTTTAATTCGAGACATAGTTTTCAGAAAAATGAAAAGACGCAAAAATAAATTTCCTCTATGAACTCATATCTAATTTATAAACTAAAGTTGCTGTCTTATTATGAAGTTCATAGAAGATGCTATAATATCAATTTTTGAGACAATATTTCTTATTAACGTAATACTGAATAATGAAAATTAAACTGAGAAATATTTTTATTAAAAGAAAAAGAAAAACAAGGTGAAGATGTTTTATGCGTATTTATTTTAACACAGATAATAATACTTTATAGAAAGAAACAAAGTTAAAGTAAGTTATGTTTTTTCTGTTTTCATGAAAACAATCTTTACAATACAGAAAATATGTATATAATTAGCTGTAGACAGATTTCCATATTTGTAAATATAGTAATTCGATGTAGGCATTAAATCTATTTAATAAACTCTACATTGTAACAATTCTGTTTTTATGAAAACAATCTTTACAATACAGAAAATATGTATATATATAATTAGCTGTAGACAGATTTCCATATTTATAAATATAGTAATTCGATGTAGGCATTAAATCTATTTAATAAACTCTACATTGTAACAATTACAAGATTATAATCTTTTCTTCTGAATACAATGACTGTAATATTATATTAAATGTTCAGAAATAAAATAGTGCATTTGTTACATAAAAAGTTTATATATAATCATTAATATTTATAGTTGATTAGTTACAGATTCATTCTTCAAAATTTAATAGTCATTAGAACATTAAATAAGAATAAACTCACACTTCATTTATTTATGATTAGCAGTAAAGTTTATGATTATTTATTTGAAGATATAAACATGAATATACATACAGTACAATGAAATCTACTGTACTAATGTACTATCTACTGTAATAAATTTAGAATATGATTCGAATTTCGTGATATAAGGAGAGGTAAAATAAGGAGGTGTAGTGACGTGCTACACACAGCAATTTTAATATATTGTATGGTAAGTTTAAATTTAGAATATGATTCGAATTTCGTGATATAAGGACAGGTAAAATAAGGAGGTGTAGTGACGTGCTACACACAGCAATTTTAATATATTGTATGGTAAAAGTTTCTTCTATAATCAATTTATTAATTACTTATTTGCCTATAATTATTTCTCACTCAATATGTGTAGAATTTTCAGATTGATGTAAATTTCTGGGTATAATATAGACTAGTAATAACTTTCTATTATTAATCTGAATTATTAATGCTTTATTGTAATTATAAAAAAGATTTAAATTTAGATATAATTTACTCAGCTAAATAGTTTACTTTACCATTTAATATTTGATTAATTACATGAGTTCTATTCTTTTCAGTTCGTTTTTACTTTTATGTTCAACGTTGATTGTTGTAAATTATATCAATATTAAAAGAAAATTTCTTTTATATTTTCTTTAGATTATGTTGATAAAATGCATCATTTAATATATTGTGCAAGTGATATTTTAGTTCTGAATTCCGTTGAGTTGTAAATCTGTATTATTATGTTTCTGCAAATATGTAAAGGTTTACAAGTTGAATGTTTTCTACTTCAGTATAATAGACTATTATTTAAAAAGAAAATCAGGTTCATCGTTAGTGGTATATCAGTTGTAGCTATCAGTTATATATCCAACTGATATAACTGATCATTTATCAGTTGTATCTCTAATTAATGAAATAATTCCTCCATCAAATCCGATTAATATCTATGTATACATGAACTTTTACTACTGCTTTTAATTACAATAAATTAAAATAATTTATTAGATATAGAAAACTTTTAGTAAGGCTTGGGATAACTGAAAGAAAATAATTAAAATTACATTACCCCTATTTTAATACAGAAGGGCTCCAAATTACAACAGGAGTGTGTTCAAAAATTTTGGTCATAGTTCGAATATTTCGGAATACAGTTTTCCATAGTACAATGTTATAAATGGAGGTTGTGTTACGCAATCACTAGAACTCAAAATATTTAATATGCTTTTATAAAGTATAGTAATAAATTTATTTTGTTACATATAAATAATTCTTAAATTAATTCATACTAATAATTTGATAATTAATGAGAGTGTAAGTAACAATAACACTAATAACCGTCAAAAGGAGACTTCGTTTTTAATTTATGTTCAACGTTGGTTGTTGTAAATTATATCAATATTAAAAGAAAATTTTCTTTTATATTTTCTTTAGATTATGTTCATAAAATGCATCATTTAATATATTGTGCAAGTGATATTTTAGTTCTGAATTCCGTTGAGTTCTAAGAAGTGCATTACATATACTATAATTCTTTCCTTATTTAAATCTGGCAACTTTTGTCTAGATCATAAAATTATAGTGAAAAATCCATCAATTAAGTTACTAAATATGGTAAGTTTTCACTAAATCAGCTCTTGTATTATTTCATATACTATAATTCTTTCCTTACTTAAATCTGGCAACTTTTGTCTAGATCATAAAATTATAGTCAAAAATCCATCAATTAAGTTACTAAATATGGTAAGTTTTCACTAAATCAGCTCTTGTATTATATAACCATAATCACATTATTATGAAAGTCCGAAGATCGGTAAAAGAGAACTTACTGATAAATCTTAACATTTATCATTATAGAGTGATAAATGTGCAAATAATCTAATAAAGTATTTAAACTTAAACTTTTCTGGTGTTTTGTCAGTTTCCTTTCGTTTGGTTTTTTTTGTTCCCTGTGGGACTTTTCTTGATTTTTTTTCCTTTTTTCGTTTGCTTAAGTTTTTCTTGCTCATTCTGGATCAGATGTGTTTCTAATATTGTATTTTGTTTCCTCTTAGTTTTTGATTTGTTTTGGGATTGCCTAGTCACTTTCCTTGGCCTTGTTCTCAGTTTGTTGTTCCCTGTGGGACTTTTCTTGATTTTTTTTCCTTTTTTTGAAAAGTTTGCTTAAGTTTTTCTTGCTCATTCTGGATCAGATGTGTTTCTAATATTGTATTTTGTTTCCTCTTAGTTTTTGATTTGTTTTGGGATTGCCTAGTCACTTTCCTTGGCCTTGTTCTCAGTTTGTTGGTTTTTTCGTCTATGGTTTATTCTGTGTTGTTTTGTTCTGTTTTATTTTGTCTCTTATTTGCTACATTCTTTCTTTTTCTTTTATCTCTGCTTGTGTCTTCCCATCTCATCTTTGTGGTAGCTCAGTGATATTCTTCCCTATGGTGAGTTAGAGTATCTCCTTGTTTTTGGCTTTCCCATTCTTGGAAATTAAAATTGATATCGCTTGGTTATCGTTGGTATCTTCATTACAGTTTTTTATTCTGTTGTTTGGAGATACGAGAAAGTTAGATTGGTTTCATTTGCCCTATCCTTTTCCTCTTTTAACTTTTTCTTTTCACATATTTGTGCTTTTTTTGTCAACAGAAGACGCCACTTTCCACTCAGTAAGAGTACTAATTGGCGGGGCTAAACAAGCCCTTCCTCAGGCTGCCCACCCCTGGGAAGGGGTCAGCCGGATTGTGGAGGAGGACGGGATCGACGGGCCGGGCCCGGACCTCATGAAAAATATTTTCAAGGGGTGGGATCCGAGACTCGAACCCCGGTCCTCCAGAATGGAAAGCCAAAGCGTTTCCACAGGGCCAATCCGGCCGACTATATTTGTACTTGTTGCATGAATGACTAATTTTATATTATCAGAATATTCAAATTAGCATTTTTTCTATAGGATGTATCTTACTACCCATATCATCCTTTTTTTATCGGAAACGCGATGAGATAGAAAATAAGAAAAATTTTGATTATTAAAGTATATCTGGAGAATCGAATGGCCACGAAAAAAATTTTGTGGGCTCACCGGAAGTAGGGGCAGAAGAGATAAACTTTTTAATCTCCAATAAAAACCTATGCCGATTTAGGCGTAAACGGAAAGAACTGCAAAACAAATAACTTTTGCTTTGAAAAGTTTTTAATATCACCTACGAATTGTGATATATCACGAAAAAGTTGCCACCACATATACAGCCGATTAAGCTATTCAAGCAGTAAAAAGAAAAAGAATTTGACAGAGGACACCTATGTACACTGAGGAACACTATTGAAGAAGGCAACAGCAGTATTATGAAGATTTAAGGAAAATTCACGTATTTGGTGATAGTACTTGAACTGCAGGTGCGATAAGCATTCATGAAGCAAAAAGGACACCTATGTACACTGAAGAACACTATTGAAGAAGGCAACAGCAGTATTATGAAGATTTAAGATAAATTCACGTATTTGGTGATAGTACTTGAACTGCAGGTGCGATAAGCATTCATGAAGCAAATCTTTGTTCTTAAATTCGGCATGGAGCCATCCTCAAGAACAAAGATTTCCTCTCTTGTTAGATCTTTATAAGTGTCATGCTTTGCTCCAAGAATGTACAGAGATGCCCTCAGAGATCACTGAAATATTTGATATGTACTAGTTTCACAAATCAAAACTCGTAAGATGATCAACCTTCAGTTGGCATAGGATCAATATGATTAATCATAAAAACTTCAATATTAACTCCCTCTGCCCATAATTTCTCGGGTAAATATTTCATAAGTACTATATCGCGATTCTGAACAGCACCCTCTGCCCATAATTTCTCGGGTAAATATTTCATAAGTACTATATCGCGATTCTGAACATTTTCATGAATGCGTACCATCAAATTTTCAAAATTTCAGTAGCATCAACAAAAATAGTCATCGTATACAAATAAGAATTCAAGAGTATTCATGTACCATTAGTCATGGTCAGCGGATCTCAACCAGTATATACGTATCATTGGTGGAAAACCACTATAATATAATATGGTCCTAGTTTATTCAAACAATGTAATGTTGTCTTATTGAGAAGTACCATTATGATCTGAAATGGATGGCACAAATATACGGTGATACTGCCGGACATGTTGCATGATATTTTGCTTTGTTATTGTTATTGTTATTACGCCGCCATATCCTCATGGGATATTCTTTATCTGGCGGCGGCCATTTATAGCTCCCATCACAGGCTGGCCAGCACCCATGATGGGGTCAACCGGATGGTTGAAGGATGGGGTTCAACAGGCCTAGGATATACTGTAGCATACTGATTTTCATGTTTTATCTGTCTAATTGCATATCTAGTATTCAGTTACATGTTTCAGTACATATTTGAAACATTTACTCCTAACGTAGGCATTTCTCAAAGTTCCGCTCTTAGCGCTTTATTATTTGTTCTCTATATTAATCCAATCTTCTCTGTTTCTAATTCTAAAATCATCGGATATGGGAATGATATTAAATTATCTAACACTGATATACATTCTTTACGTGATGATCTTATTATTATCCAAAACTGGTTCTTAAATAATAATTTATTCTTAAACATTAATAAGACCATATTTATGAAATTTTCTCTCAGACATAATTCTCACGATAATGAGATATTCCAGTTATATACTAAAATCTTCAAAATTTCCGATCATCATACTGATCTTGGAATCATCTTGGATTCCAAATTGTCATTCTCATATCATATTGATAATATCAAAGCAAAAATTTATAGGAAAACAGGCTTTATGTGGCGATTTTTGAGAATGATCAAAAATATTGAAGTTTTGAAAATTTGGATTCATTCTGTTATTCTTTCTAACATACACTATGGCCTACCCATATATAGCTCTGCATCAGATACACAGATTTACAAAATTGATAAGGCTATTTACCATATTGTGAAAACTTTATCCAATATTTCTCACTTTTCACAATACAGTAAGGATAATATATATGGAATAATGAAGATAAAATCTTTAAATGAAATGATTGCTTTAGTTGACTGTAAAATTATAGTCAAATATATTAATGGGCTTCTAACACCTGATATGATTTATTTGAAATAATGAAGATAAAAATCTTTAAATGAAATGATTGCTTTAGCTGACTGTAAAATTATAGTCAAATATATTAATGGGCTTCTAACACCTGATATGATTTATTATCATGTGCCTCAATTTCACTCTAGAAAGCATGATTTACTATCTATATCCAAATTTCGTACTAACAAATTTTGTAATTCATTCTGTATAAGTGCTGCTATTACCTTTAACGGTCCACATAAAAAAAAATAAACATTCCCTAGGGGTCCGAAGGGTTATGAAATATGATACTTGATATTCGAATAATGAAGATAAAAATCTTTAAATGAAAGGATTGCTTTAGCTGACTGTAAAATTATAGTCAAATATATTATGGGCTTCTAACACCTGATATGATTTATTATCATGTGCCTCAATTTCACTCTAGAAAGCATGATTTACTATCTATATCCAAATTTCGTACTAACAAATTTTGTAATTCATTCTATATAAGAGCTGCTATTAATTTTAATAACATATTGTACTAACATCGGTTTTTGTTAGGTTGTTGATTTGTGTATGGAGTATTGTTTTTTTTTCTTTCTTTTAGGGGGTTCTATTGTACATGTGTACGCTCAGAGAGTGTGTATAAATAAATAATTATATAACTGATATAAGTTGCTCTTAGCTATTCTGAAAGTTGATATTGAATCACATCACATAAAAATGGAACAAAATTTTTAAAAAATTCTAAAATTTACATTTTGCAAGATTTAAAAAAAACTATTGTTAATTTATTATTATTGTTGTTGTGGTTATTGTTATCGTTAAGAAATCTATGATCAGTTAAAAAATTCTAAAATTTACATTTTGCAAGATTTTCAAAAAAAACTGTTGTTAATTTATTATTATTGTTGTTGTGGTTATTGTTATCGTTAAGAAATCTATGATCAGAAAACTGTGTTGTGAAAATAATATTTAGATATTATTAAAAAATTATATTCATTTGCCTTATAATACTTGATTTATCAGCAATTCTTGTAAAATGTTGTTTTCCAATAAAATATTGCCTATTGTTATAAATGTAAACAAATGTGTTATGTGCGTGATTCTGCATCATTTTTCTATGCATCACGCATAATTTACATTTATGTATTTCTTAACAGATTATTCTAAAAAATGTTCCTTCTAATCTGAAAGAATTTCCTTATATTTACTTTATGCTAAGATTCATGCAATTTAAATTTTTGTTAATCACGTTAATTATCATTTTTTCAGATGAATAAAGGAATATTTTGAAATCTTAAAAATTTGAGTTGTTATTGATTTTTCTATTATAATCATCAGAAGAGCAGATAGCTCTCTCTCTTTGAAACGAAATGTGCAGCGCCTTTTGTATGGTTCAAATCTTAAAAAGTTTGAGTTGTTATTGATTTTCCTATTATAATCATCAGAAAAGCAAATAGCTAGTTTGAGTTGTTATTGATTTTTCTATTATAATAATCAGAAGTGTGAGGCCCGCGAGCCCGCGAAGCCCGCTAGATCAATTACAAGCGGTTTCCAATATTGATAATTAGGTACGTTTCTTCTGACAGAGAAAAGACAATGTTCATGGAAAAAAATCACTTTTAGTAAATTCTTTTTATTAAAAATTTATAAGATAAAACATTATTTTTTAAATTTTAAATTGATAATCTGAGAAATCAAACTAAATATAATAAAAATCGTCATAATAAAAAAAATTTAAATCATTTTAGCAAAATACCAGTCAGAATCATTTACTTTGATTAGCCAGCATATTAAATGCAAAGAAAACAATTTTAAAAAGTTGTTATGGCTTCAATAAAATTATGATTATTAGGATAAGATTACACAGCTTACTGATTTTCATGTTTTATCTGTCTAATTGCATATCTAGTATTCAGTTACATGTTTCACGATACTTTGAATATCTTACTCATACAAATTAAAATATTTTGCTTTTTAATCTGAAAGTGACAAAAAGTAGTAGCTGTTAAGATATCGATAAAAAGTCTGTATAATGATAAAATTACAGTGAGGAGAGGTTTCTTCTCTATTATAAAAATTGGAACTTTAATAGACCTATAAATTATATTTCCAATCATAACAAGTAAAAAAATTATTTGAGAAATTGAAAATTTGCTATTGTTGATTCTCATGCAGCAGAACGACATGCTCCTTACTAATGGTTTCCAATTATTTTGGATAATCTTCTTGGCTTGCATAATAGTTTGCTCTTTATGAAGTGGATATACTTCTGATGTTTTCATTTTTGCTGTAAAGTAAATTTGAAAGTATTATTTTGGATAATCTTCTTGGCTTGCTTTTATGAAGTGGATATACTTCTGATGTTTTCATTTTTGCTGTAAAGTAAATTTGAAAGTTATAATCTTATTATGAATAAAAATTTCGTAAACAAAACAGTTTCTAAGTATCACCATTTTAAAGAATTAAAGAATAAAATTTCAAAATATTTATTATTATTAGATTATATGTTTATATTAATTACTATAAATTCATATAAAATATATAACTTATCTATATAAATTATACTTATAAAATTAGTATGTATAATATACAATACATAATTATTTTTTAAGTTATATTATTAATAATGATTCTATAAATAAACTGCCCTACCAAAAATTGTAATATAGATGAGTAAAATAGGTTTTCAAAGCTCTGACGGAAAGTCTCCTCGTTGATGAAACTAAAAATCCATAATAAAATAAAAAAATTATATTAATTACAGTGAAACCTGTTAAAATGACCACCTGTCTAATGTGTATATTACCGCTCACTTAGAACAATTTTAAGAAATTTTAACCTGCTAAGGGGCCTTTATATTTCTGATTTAAGTAACCAGAATAGATTCTGTCCAGCTTTTCTGATTTTCTCATAATGGTGAATTCACATATTTAATTTTCTGTTGATGTCAACACGGATATAAGTATTCCTTGATATATCTCCGTTTGTTAAATTTCGAAGTTCGAATGTTATTAAAAAAACTCTGTTTTATTGAATAAATCCCAAAATTACAGAATCATCAACACGGATATAGGAATTTCCTGATATATCTCCGTTTGTAAAATTTCGAAGTTCGAATGTTATTAAAAAAAAACTCTGTTTTGTCCAGCTTTTTTGATTTTCTCATAATGGTGAATATAGGCTCACGAATTCACATATTTATTTTTCTGTTGATGTCAACACGGATATAGGAATTCCCTGATATATCTCCGTTTGTTAAATTTCAAAGTTCGAATGTTATTAAAAAAACTCTGTTTTATTGAATAAATCCCAAAATTACAGAATCAGTCATTGGAATTACAGAGCATTAGTAAAGCAGAAGTGAATGCTTAACTTCAAACTAACTGCATAGATTATAAAATCATTCCTGATTTGTGGAAATTATTCTTAAAAAAATTCAAACAAATATAAATAAATTTATTACAGTTATGCAAATTATATCTGATTTATAATTAAGTTATAATTAATTATATAGTAACAATTACAGTGAAAACTGTTAAAGTGACCATCCTCTGGGACCTACCTGACTGGTCATATTTCATAGGTGGTCAATATACAGGACAGTGATCTCCAAAAGAAAAGAACAGATTAAGCTGAAAATTTATATTAATTATATAAATAAATTTATTATAGTTATGCATATTATATCTGATTTATAATTAAGTTATAATTAATTATATAATAACAATTACAGTGAAACCTGTTAAAGCGACCATCCTCTGGGACCGACCTGACTGGTCATATTTCATAGGTGGTCACTATACAGGACAGTGATCTCCAAAAGACGATAACAATTACAGTGAAACCTGTTAAAGTGATCAACCTCTGGGAACGACCTGACTGGTCATATTTCATAGGTGGTCACTATACAGGACAGTGATCTCCAAAAGAAAAGAACAGATTAAGCTGAAAATTTATATTAATTAAAATCAACAACTTGCAGTCAAGAGATAATGACGACATATAGCATATATCAGCTTCTGAAAAAGTCTTATAGCAAGCATGTTCGTATTACAATTAATACTAACCTGCATATATAATTTAACATAGTCAAACGTATATTAAAATATTGTATAAAAGTAAACATACGGTAATATTATAATATTTATATTTTAATATACTGGTTTAACAAACTATTTCATCAAAACAAAAAGCTAATTGATTACAAATATAAATAAATTTATTACAGTTATGCATATTATATCTGATTTATAATTAAGTTATAATTAATTATATAGTAACAATTACAGTGAAAACTGTTAAAGTGACCATCCTCTGGGACCTACCTGACTGGTCATATTTCATAGGTGGTCAATATACAGGACAGTGATCTCCAAAAGAAAAGAACAGATTAAGCTGAAAATTTATATTAATTAAAATCAACAACTTGCAGTCAAGAGATAATGAAGACATATAGCATATATCAGCTTCTGAAAAAGTCTTATAGCAAGCATGTTCGTATTACAATTAATACTAACCTGCATATATAATTTAACATAGTCAAACGTATATTAAAATATTGTATAAAAGTAAACATACGGTAATATTATAATATTTATATTTTAATATACTGGTTTAACAAACTATTTCATCAAAACAAAAATAACCATACGGTAATATTATAATATTTATATTTTAATATACTGGTTTAACAAGCTATTTCATGAAAACAAAAAAGCTAATTGATTATTAATCTTTAGAATTTTATCTAATGAAAAATATTCTATGGAAAATACACTTCTCCATGAAATTAATCTTCTTCGTCCCTTAGCAGGTTAAAATTTCTTAAAATTGTTCTAAGTGAGCGGTAATATACACATTAGACAGGTGGTCATTTTAACAGGTTTCACTGTAATTAATATAATTTTTTTAATTTATTATGGATTTTTAGTTTCATCAACGAGGAGACTTTCCGTCAGAGCTTTGAAAACCTATTTTACTCATCTATATTACAATTTTAGGTAGGGCAGTTTATTTATAGAATCATTATTAATAATATAACTTAAAAAATAATTATGTATTGTATATTATACATACTAATTTTATAAGTATATTAATTAACTTGTGATGTTGAAAAATTAATCAATTAAACATGTTAGCTACACAAATGCATTGTCCAAATTTCATTACTCTACAATGAAATATTCAAAACACAATAATAGAATTTATAATAATTAAACCATTCTAATATAAGTCAACAATCAATCGGCACCCTTTTAAAAATATTGCTCTTGACAGGTAACATAGAGATAACTTTTCCAAAGTTAAATGAATTTAATATATTAGAATTATTTATTAATTTTTAATTCAAGATCCGGGATCGATTCCGAAACCCACACAATGTCATTAGGATACAGCTTACTGATTTTCATGTTTTATCTGTCTAATTACATATCTAGTATTCAGTTACATGTTTCAGTACATATTTGAAACATTTACTCCTAACGTAGGTAATTATTATGAATTCTATTATTGGGTTTTGAATATTTTATTCATTTTTTCATATCGGATATTTGTTCACGAAACAAATTATTTTGTATAAATTATCTGTTCTGCATATAAATTTCTTTATCATCTTATAATAATGTTTGACAAAAAACTATCTGCATATTATTGATTGTTCTGCATATAAATTTCTTTATCATCTTAGATAGTTTTTTGTCAAACATTATTATATCTGCATATTATTGATGATATAATGAAATTTCAGATGATTTATCAGATTCAATATGCTTTAAAATATCAAAGAGGAAATCAAGGTGAATCGTCATTTCTAATGGAGAAGAAGATATATCTTAAGTAGCTACTGATTTACGGAAGCAAGTAGCGAAATCAAGGTGAATCATCATTTCTAATGGAGAAAAAGATATATCTTAAGTAGCTACTGATTTACGGAAGCAAGTAGGGAAATCAAGGTGAATCATCATTTCTAATGAAGAAAAACATATATCTTAAGTAGCTACTGATTTATGGAAGCAAGTAGTTATAATGTAGATATTGCAAAATATCATGCAATATGTCGGGCAGTATCACCGTATATTTGTGCCATCCATTTTAGATCATAATGGTACTTCTCAATAAGACAACATTACATTGTTTGAATAAACTAGGACCATATTATATTATAGTGGTTTTCCACCAATGATACGTATATACTGGTTGAGATCCGCTGACCATGACTAATGGTACATGAATACTCTTGAATTCTTATTTGTATACGATGACTATTTTTGTTGATGCTACTGAAATTTTGAAAATTTGATGGTACGCATTCATGAAAATATTCAGAATCGCGATATAGTACTTATGAAATATTTACCCGAGAACTTATGGGCAGAGAGTGTTAATATTGCAGTTTATATGATTAATCATATTGATCCTATGCCAACTGAAGGTTGATCATCTTACGAGTTTTGATTTGTGAAACTAGTACATATCAAATATTTCAGTGATCTCTGAGGGCATCTCTGTACATTCTTGGAGCAAAGCATGACACTTATAAAGATCTAACAAGAGAGGAAATCTTTGTTCTTGAGGATGGCTCCATGCCGAATTTAAGAACAAAGATTTGCTTCATGAATGCTTATCGCACCTGCAGTTCAAGTACTATTACCATAATACGTGAATTTTCCTTAAATCTTCATAATACTGCTCTTGCCTTCTTCAATAGTGTTCCTCAGTGTACATAGCTGTCCTCTGTCAAATTCTTTTTCTTCTTACTGCTTGAATAGCTTAATCGGCTGTATATGTGGTGGCAACTTTTTCTTGATATCTCACAATTCGTAGGTGATATTAAAAACTTTTCAAAGCAAAAGTTATTTGTTTTTGCAGTTCTTTACGTTTACGCTTAAATCGGCATAGGTTTTCATTGGAGATTTCAAAGTTTATCTTTTCTGCCCCTACTTCCGGTGAGCCCACAAAATTTTTTTCGTGGCCATTCGATTCTCCAGATATACTTTAATAATCAAAAATTTTCTTTTTATTTTCTATCTCATCGCGTTTCCGATAAAAAAGGATGATATGGGTAGTAAGATATATTCTATAGAAAAAGTGCTAATTTGAATATTCTGATAATATAAAATTAGTCATTCATGCAACAAGTACAAATATAGTCGGCCGGATTGGCCCCGTGGAAACGCTTTGGCTTTCCATTCTGGAGGACCCGGGTTCGAGTCTATCCCACCCCTTGAAAATATTCTCATGGGGTCCGGGCCCGGCCCGTCGATCCCCGTCCTCCTCCACAATCCGGCTGACGGTCCCAGAGGTGGGCAGCGTGAGGAAGGGCTTGTTTAGCCCTGCCACTTAGTACTCTTACTGAGTGGAAAGTGGCGTCATCTGTTGACAAAAAAAGCACAAATATGCGGAAAGAAAAAGTTAAAAGAGGAAAAGGATAGGGCAAATGAAACAAATCTAACTTTCTCGTATCTCCAAACAACAGAATAAAAAACTATAATGAAGATACCAACGATAACCAAGCGATATCAATTTTAATTTCCAAGAATGGGAAAGCCAAAAACAAGGAGATACTCTAACTCACCATAGGGAAGAATATCACTGAGCTACCACAAAGATGAGATGGGAAGACACAAGCAGAGATAAAAGAAAAAGAAAGAATGTAGCAAATAAGAGACAAAATAAAACAGAACAAAACAACACAGAATAAACCATAGACGAAAAAAACCAACAAACTGAGAACAAGGCCAAGGAAAGTGACTAGGCAATCCCAAAACAAATCAAAAACTAAAAGGAAACAAAATACAATATTAGAAATGCATCTGAGCCAGAATGAGCAAAGAAAAACTTAAGCAAAGGAAAAAAAACAAGAAAAGTCTCACAGCGAACAAAAAAACCAAACGAAAGGAAACTAACAAAACACCAGAAAAGTTTAAGTTTAAATACTTTATTAGATTATTTGCACATTTATCACTCGCATCTGAGCCAGAATGAGCAAAGAAAAACTTAAGCAATGGAAAAAAAACAAGAAAAGTCTCACAGGGAACAAAAAAACCAAACGAAAGGAAACTGACAAAACACCAGAAAAGTTTAAGTTTAAATACTTTATTAGATTATTTGCACATTTATCACTCCATGATGATAAATGTTAAGATTTATCAGTAAATTCTCTTTTACCGATATTCGGACTTTCATAATAACGTGATTATGGTTATATAATACAAGAGCTGATTTAGTGATTTAGTTACTAAATATGTTAAGTTTTCACTTACGATATTTAGTAACTTAATTCACGGATTTTTCACTATAATTTTATGGTCTAGACAAAAGTTGCCAGATTTAAATAAGAAAAGAATTATAGTATATGTAATGCACTTCTTAGAAAACACTTGGCTACGTAAATTTCTAAGACAGCTATAGCTCCTGAATTCATTGTGTGAAAGAGAAATTTTGTCGGGATGATTCACACCATGCACATCGAATCACGTCCTCTCCTTTATAGAGAAACGTGGCATAAATTTCTAAGACAGCTATAGCTCCTGAATTCATTGGGTGAAAGAGAAATTTGGTCGGGATGATTCACACCATGCACATCGAATCACGTCCTCTTCTTTATAGAGAAACGTAGTATCACGTCATTTCTATTCTGTCCAAGCGTTGCAGAGATTAAAACCCAGAGAGTTTTTGTCTCTATTTATGTATATAAAATGTCATCAGAAATCTACAGATGTTACAATATGGCGATATCTGGAACAATAGAATTATATAAAATTGCAATAAAATAATTAATTTTTGTATAGATTATTGACGTTTGATTTATTTTAAATTTTATATCTCTTTTTAAGAATCATTTTTTATTAGTTGCAAATTACATTCATTTGAAGTACTGGTATACGAAACTTATCGTCACTAATTCCTTTCCAATGATATATATTCCTTGATAATTAGAGTTTATCGGATAATCAGAAATATCATTTTTTTACTCTAGTTCATTAATATCAGATTCTCTCAAAAGTTTTATTTTCTATTATACTTATTCAGAAATTGTGTCAACTTATCGAAAAATAAATTTTTAAAACTTTCACAACATAAGAATAGTGTTATTGATTCAAATGGAGAATATATAGGCCTACTTGATTAAATTAGCAAGTGATTTATTTTTTATATCCTTCCAAAGCTAAATGCTAAAAACGTCATTACTTTTGCCATGACAGGATATTCCAATGAATGGACACACGTTCACTGGTTATCTGTTAAGGCTGCCAAAAAAACGAAACCATGAATATTTTTCAAGGATGAATTTATCATCTCTGTCATTGAAAAAGTCAAAATAAGTGTTAGAATTTTCGTCTCAAGATTATGGGAACCATTTCCTACGTAAGTATTATTGATGGCTATAAGATTAGCTTAGAAAAACTGATGTAATATGAAGGTGAATAAGCTAAATAATATTTGGCCAGTTTGTCATTCTGATTTAGCCATAATAAGTAACTTCAGTAAACTTGCATCTCACCTTGTACCACGGGAAAGATGGTGCATTTACTTTGGGATTAGATACTGAATCAAAATTTTTGCATTATATGGTATTTTAGTAAAGATTTTAGTTACATAAACATTCGAGTTGAGCTGTCTGTCAAATATTAAATCTATGTATTTCATCTGTATAATATTTTTGTTTTATTGTTTCCATAATGAATACTAATTACGCGCTTCAGAATTATTTATAAAGAGAGAATCATAGTTCTTGTTTTTTGGTAATTGATGTCTTAGCTTAATCTTAGAGAACCAATTGTTGATAATCTCATAATGGTTTCATTGACAGTGATTTCAATGCAATTTCTGCTTTAGTGGGAAATCATCACCCGAATAAAATCCGCATAGGCTTGATATTTAAATTATCAAACCAGTATTTATTGAAATTTGTTTCCAAAAGTTCATTGATAAGATATCTTGCTCCAAGTTTTTTATTTCTGAAAACAGCCTACATTTATAGAGTAACAGAGATTTATCGTTGAAATTTTAATATTAAACTGACGATTACTAATATAGTCCTGAAAAAGAATATAAATTTCTTAGATATCGTGAACTGTTTAGCTGAAGAAGAATAGTATAATGCCAAGCATTATTGAAAGCATCAGAGAAATCAATAGACAGCAAAAGGACGTGTTGACTTTTACCTCAAACCTTTTAGATAGAAGTAGTAACAGAGAAAAGTGTATAAGTTGTGTTCTTATTAGGCGTATAAGTATATTGATTTTCATTAAGGAGTTCCTTTATGTTAATAAACACGACGGATGAATGTTCATTTTTCAAATGAACAATCCTACCTGAATGTCGTTCTTTTAATATCATAACGTTAAAATTTGACAAAATATTATTAGTATAATCAGTTTTAATTTTAATAAATTTCAACAAGGATATTTCCATTTGTCAGGAAAGTGGCATCAAAGAAGCCATTCATCAGGAAAACAAAGGTGATTGGCACATTTTTAAAAGCATTTTTAACCATCTTATCACAGAGATTTTCAAGTCCAGGTGAAGTATTCTATTTTAACTTTCATATTCATTTTATAACTAAATGTTACGTTATTGTTAATACCGACAATCATTTCAGAACCTCGATAATGATAGCAGAGTCATCTTTGATGTTGATATATATATGTATGGAGCTTTCAGTATAGTGGGGGATATAAACGAATATTCTTAGATAGTATCGATACTCAGATGAAGTTTTATATCGGAAGCGAGAAACCCTGAAAATTTCATAAGAGATTGAGGTTAGCAATAGGTATTTCAGTTACAAAGTATAATGAAAATTAACCAGATATCAAGGAAATTCTGGAAATCATATAAGGCAGAGTGGTTTTTGCAAAGTTGGACTTTAAATTCAAATATTTTAACCTATCGTATAAATATTTAATAGTGTCGGTACCAATCACATTAGGCACTATTACTATTTAATTCATCCTCGAAAATTTTAATTTTGCTACAAAATTGTACAAAATGTCAGCTACCCTGCACTTACCCGAAAACGGGGTAAGAGTGTAGGTACAAGTCAAAAACGGTTTGATATTTACACGATATTCACACGATACATAGAAAGTGAAGAATTATGAATAAATCTGCTATAAAACGCTTTTTACCGCATTAAGATAATAGTTTCGTTTTACAGTTATTCTTTGTTAAACAAACAAGGATTGATCTCTGAAATGCAAGAGGAATAGTGAAATAAAACAAAAATATAAAGTAATGTAAAGTGCACAAATTATTTAATAACAAACCTATCGTATAAATATTTAATAGTGTCGGTACCAATCACATTGCGCAGCTATTACTATTTAATTCATCCTTGAAAATTTTAATTTTGCTACAAAATTGTACAAAATGTCAGCTACCCTGCACTTACCCGAAAACGGGGTAAGAGTGTAGGTACAAGTTAAAAACGGTTTGATATTTAATTACACACGATACATAGAAAGTGAAGAATTATGAATAAATCTGCTATAAAACGCTTTTTACCGCATTAAGATAATAGTTTCGTTTTACAGTTATTCTTTGTTAAACAAACAAGGATTGATCTCTGAAATGCAAGAAGGTTAAAAACGCTTTGATATTTAGTTACACACGATACATAGAAAGTGCAGAATTATGAATAAATCTGCCATAAAACGCTTTTTACCGCATTAAGATAGATAGTTTCGTTTTACAGTTATTCTTTGTTAAACAAACAAGGAGTGATTTTTGAAATGCAAGAAGAGGTATAGTGAAATAAAACAAAAATATAA
The DNA here is from genome assembly GCA_000484575.1 of Olivierus martensii. Lineage (NCBI taxonomy): Eukaryota > Metazoa > Arthropoda > Arachnida > Scorpiones > Buthidae > Olivierus > Olivierus martensii. The sequence continues at coordinate 27,375 of AYEL01071267.1, forward strand.
AGTAATGTAAAGTACACAAATTATTTAATAACAATTTGTGTTTTTACATCACTTTTTATTTTGGTTTTATTTCATTATACACACTCTTACATTATTTACTTTACATCAGTTTTTATTTTTTTTCAAAGTAGCAAAGTACACATTTTGTTATATAATATTACGAAGTATTTACTTTAAATCAGTTTTTATTTTTTTTCAAAGTAGCAAAGTACACATTTTGTTATATAATATTACAAAATGCTTTTTATCAAATTAAAAATGGTTTACACGAAAATTTTAATTAATGTCTTTGTACTTATCAATCATCATCTGACAACGTTCATATTTCGTTCATTTCTTTTGAATAATCGCCCAGTGTTGCTTTTTCTGATGTAGCTACCAACCATGTTACATGATAGAAAAAGAAGATAAAAAACAAATTAAAATGTAAAACACATACAATAAAATTGAACGTGTTATGAGTCTAGAGCAGCCTAATACACTGTTTACCTCAAGGTGCTGATCTGCACTTGGTCCAGCTAAAAAATATTTATGATGCAAGAGCTTACCAGAGTTTTTCTAGATAAATTTTGAAATGTCAAAAATTATACAGCCTAATACGCTGTTACCTCAAGGTGCTGATCTGCACTTGGTCCAGGTAAAATCTTTTTATGATGCAAGAGCTTACCAGAGTTTTTCTAGATAAATTTTGAAATGTCAAAAATTATTGTTTATTTAATATAAACTTTAATCAATATTCTTCATACGTATCAAAAAGTAGCTCGTAATATGAAATTATCTTAAGAATTATTGCACTTTTATGGTTTTGTGAAAGTCGTGTGTGCTGTTCAGAAGCGACGCTTTTGTAATGGTCGATGTAAATACTGGAATTTCATCAGTCATTCTGAGATATCTATGTCGATAGCTGACCTGGAAAAGAAGAAATTCGAAAATTTGCAACTGGGGGGCCAGTGTGAAGTTGGCCCCCCACTTTTGAATTTTTAAATGTTTTCTTTTGCATTCGTTTGCACCTCATTAGCACCTTTGTTATCTTAAGAATTATTGCACTTTTATGGTTATGTCAAAGTCGTGTGCGCTGTTCAGAAGCGACGCTTTTGTAATGGTCGATGTAAATACTGGAATTTCATCAGTCATTTTGAGATATCTATGTCAATAAGCTGATATTAAATTTTAGTAAATTATTACAATACCAAATAGTAAAATTTTGCTTATCTTATAATAAAAAAGCCCGTTAATGTACTTGCCCCAACTATGCACTTACCTACTTACTCCGCTTTAATAAAACTACTTGATAAATCAATTTATATTACTTTTTTATTTTTTTATCTCTGTTATTGGAATATCTTTGAATTTACATTGAATGGATACATAATATTCGAAACAGGGGGCTGAGCCCCGATTTTGTTTTGGCTGTGGGGGCAAACGGTGGGTGTGCAAACGAAAATATTAAAAGTGCAAAAGGTGCTAACGATTTGCTAACGAGTGCAAAAGAAAAAATTCGAAAATTCGAAACTGGGGGTTCAAAAATTCGCAACCGGGGGGCCAGTGTGAAGTTAGCCCCCAAATTTGTTTTGGCTCTAGGGGCCAAACGGTGGGGGTGCAAACGAAATTATTAAGAGTGCAAAAGTTGCTAACGAGGTGCAAACGAATGCAAAAGAAAAAATTTAAGAATTCAAAAGTGGGGGGCCAACTTCACACAGGTTAAATTATTACAATACCAAATAGTAAAATTTTGCTTATCTTATATCCTAATAAAAAAGCCCGTTAATGTACTTGCCACAACTATGCACTTACCTACTTACTCCGCCTTAATAAAACAACTTGATAAATCAATTTATATTACTTTTTTATATTTTTATCTCTGTTATTGGAATATCTTTGAATTTACATTGAATGGATACATAATTTAAGAATGGAACAGAAATTTATGCTTCAACCAAATATTGTATGGGTATATCGAATTAAATATTTTTTTGTAATCTATTCAAGAAATATTAATTTTCTCAAATCAATATATATAGCGTGTTGAATACTAATATTCAACACTGTTGTATGGGTATATCGAATTAAACATTTTTTCTAATCTATTTAAGAAATATTAATTTTCTCAAATCAATATATATAGCGTGTTGAATACTAATATTCAACACGCTATTTACACTTTCTGATGAGTTTCATATTTGTTCTTATTTTATAATAATCTTTAGACATTTTTATTTCGAAATTACATGTTCTGAAAGTAAATTTATTTATTCATTTTTGCAAATATAAATATTTAATTTATAGCCACCTCAACTTTGAATAATTACTTTAGTATCGATTTAATATCCAATGTAGAAAATGGTTTAATAAACATTTATTGATTTTATTTAACTGTTTAAATTATGTATACACGATTTATCGAAATGTTTATCTGAAATAAATTTTAATGAATGAAATTAATTTTAAAGTTAATAAGATGGAAGTGTAGTAAGTCAGAGTGGTTTTTGCATAGTTGGATTTTTAATGAATGTAATTTAACCTATCATATATATATTTAACAATATCGGTACCAATCGCATTGCATAGTTGGATTTTAAATGAAAGTATTTTAACCTATCACATATATATTTAACAATATCGGTACCAAATTGCGCTGATATTACTGTTTATTCATTCTTTAAAAGTTTAATTTTGCTACAAAATTGTACAAAATGTCAGCTACCCTGCGGTTAATCCGAAACGGGGTAAGACTGTACGTGCAACATCAGCTTTGATGTTTGTTTACGCACGCTACTTGGCAAGACCAGAATTAGGAATAAATCTGCATCGCATTGCGCTCCTATAACTGTTTATTCATTCTTTAAAAGTTTAATTTTGCTACAAAAACGTACAAAATGTCAGCTACCCTGCCCTTTATCCGAAACGGGGTAAGACTGTACGTGCAACATAAAACAGCTTTGATGTTTGTTTACGCACGCTACTTGGCAAGACCAGAATTAGGAATAAATCTGCTATAAAATGCTTTTTACCACGTTTAGATAGATTGTTTCGTTTTTCAGTTATCCTTTGTTAAAGAAACAAGGATTAAACTCTGAAATGTGAAAGGCGGTATAGTGAAATAAACTTACATCACTTTATATTTTTGTTTTATTTCACTATACCGCCTCTCATATTATTTATATTATATCACTTTTATTCTTTTTTTCAAAGTAATAAAATACACATTTTGTTATTTAATATGACAAGATGTTTTTATCAAATTAAAAATGGTTTATACGAAAATTTCCAGGGATGGGCAACCTTATTTTGTAGGGGGCCGTATAGACAAATTTGTGGTGGGCCACGGGCCAAAACAAACACAATTGATATTAATAGTATTTATTTAAAAAAGAGTCTGTACAGATATGTAAGTACACATAGCGTTGGTATTACATAAAATAAAATAATATAGTATTGCAACTCTAACTAATGAGAAACTTGGGATTGTCTTTCTATTACAAAAAGTTCAATATTTGGTGAAAGTGATGTTGTTGCTACGCGTAAGGAGCTTTCCAAATTAGTACTAGTTGGATTTTAAATGAAAGTATTTTAACCTATCATATATATATTTAACAATATCGGTACCAAATTGCGCTGCTATTACTGTTTATTCATTCTTTAAAAGTTTAATTTTGCTACAAAATTGTACAAAATGTCAGCTACCCTGCAGTTAATCCGAAACGGGGTAAGACTGTACGTGCAACATCAGCTTAGATGTTTGTTTACGCACGCTACTTGGCAAGACCAGAATTAGGAATAAATCTGCTATAAAATGCTTTTTACCACGTTTAGATAGATTGTTTCGTTTTACAGTTATCCTTTGTTAAAGAAACAAGGATTGAACTCTGAAATGTGAAAGGCGGTATAGTGAAATAAACTTACATCACTTTATATTTTTGTTTTATTTCACTATACCGCCTCTCACATTATTTATATTATATCACTTTTATTCTTTTTTTCAAAGTAATAAAATACACATTTTGTTATTTAATATGACAAGATGTTTTTATCAAATTAAAAATGGTTTATACGAAAATTTCCAGGGATGGGCAACCTTATTTTGTAGGGGGCCGTATAGACAAATTTGTGGTGGGCCACGGGCCAAAACAAACACAATTGATATTAATAGTATTTATTTAAAAAAGAGTCTGTACAGATATGTAAGTACACATAGCGTTGGTATTACATAAAATAAAATAATATAGTATTGCAACTCTAACTAATGAGAAACTTGGGATTGTCTTTCTATTACAAAAAGTTCAATATTTGGTGAAAGTGATGTTGTTGCTACGCGTAAGGAGCTTTCCAAATTAGTATCGATAATACTTGATCTGTTTTTGATTTCGTGAAATTCATTTTTGAAAAAAATTGCTCACAGCAATAAGTACTGCCGAAGAGGAACATCATTTTACATATAAAATTAATTAGATTTGGATATTTATCTTTGGAAACATGTCTCACTCTAATCTAGGCGGCGGGCCGTATTAATATGCAACAGAGAAATTTAGTGATGGGCCGAACAAATCTTGCTCGAGAGCCGCATGTGGCCCGCGGGCCGGGGGTTGCCCACCCCTATTTTAATAGATATCTTTACAGTTATCAATCATCCTCTCAATAACGTTCACATTTCCTTTATTTTAACGTAGCTGCGAACCATGTTATATGCTAGAGAAAGAAGCTAATAAACAAAATAAAATGTAGAACATGAAAAAATGAAATTGAACATGCTATGAGGCCAGAACAGGCTAATACGCGATTATCCCAAGGTGCTGATCTATACGTGCCCTAGGTAACAGTATTTATGGGGCAAGAGCTTACCAGGGTTTTTCTCAATAAATTTTGAAATGTTAAAAAATATTGTTTATATAATATAAACTTTAATCAATAACAGAGGAACCGCGGGAACGCTACCTCTATATACTGTACTTGATACACTCATTTAACATTAGGGGTGCTGACGGTAGTGTTTCTCAGGAACTGCTGTGCCGATTTACTTGAACTTTTTGTTAAATGATCGTTGGGGTGCATGTAAGATGTTGAAAAAATTTGCTTTCACAAATCCACAGTGGGGCTTTGCAAAGGGCCAAAAACCCCGAAATTTTCATAAATGGCACATTCGGGACTTAATAAGTTGCTCAGTATGACATGGATCTTGCCATTTATAGAATCATTCGATTCGTCTTAGTGAGGCAAATCATTTGACGTATAATACGTTGACCTAAATCATGCTGTAAATGTACCATTGTTATAAACATATTTTGGTGATTTTTGGACTTAATTTTGCTCCGATTCCGACAGTAATGGAAACACTCGATTGGTATTAATGAGCTGAACAATTTGGTGTATAACACGTCGGGATATGTCATACTCTATGTGTACTGTATTGGAAAATATATGTCGAATTTTCACATGTTACTATGTTAGACAACCTATACAAGCTACAATTTTTGCGTAAAATTGCTGAAATTTTCTGATATTGTTCTGCGACTGAAAATCTTAGGGGATCTTTTTCCGTTTTGAAAAATTTTGATTACAACGGATTTTATTCAACGTTAAAGTAAGCGAAATTTTTCGAAACATCGATTATTCTACGACCTCGTGAAGTAAGGCGGCAGGAAGTTCAACTCCGTCTGATTTTTTTTTTTTTTTGCATATTTTACGCCCCCTTTCCAATCAATCAGGGAGATTACTAAGGAGCGGGGCCAGTTCCAACCGCGGGCTGCACCCACACCCATGGAGGAGGGCTGGATGGTGAAGGACGGGGATCACCGGGCCGGGCCCAGCACCCCCCGGACCATGCTAACCCGGGTCCTCCTGCGTGGCACGCCAGCATGTTACCATTCGGCCATCCGACGGTGATCACCGGGCCGGGCCCAGCACCCCGAAAAAATCCGGGACCAGACCCATCACCGGGCCGGGCCCAGCACCCCGAAAAAAATCCGGGACCAGACCCGGGTCGCCGAAACCCGGCATCCTCCAGCGTAGTACGCCAACGCGTTACCACTCGGCCATCCGGCCGTGTACGCCACGCGTTACCCTCGAACCCGGGTCCTCCAGCGTGGTACGCCAACGCGTTACCACTCGGCCATCCAGCGTGGTACGCCAACGCGTTACCACTCGGCCATCCGGCCGCCCGAACCCGGGTTCTCCAGCGTGGTACGCCAACGCGTTACCACTCGGCCATCCGGCCGCCCCTCCGTCTGATTACAAATGTTTTCTTTTTCATTTTAAGTAATCTAGCAGAAAGTTTATTAGATGAACTGAGAAAACGTGGAATAAAGGGATTTTGGCCACGTGAACACGAATTCGCTATAACTGGCGAGTTAATCGTACAGTAATCCGACGTGTTGTAAAGATTATTCAATAAGAAATTTTGGCCTAACAAAAAGTAATGGACTAATTAATTGGAAAATGCCACTAAAGGGGTCAGAAAAAAAGTGAATATACTTGAGGTCTGAAACCTCGAAAAGAAGTATACAAGCATCAGGGCAATGCTGTAGATTTTCTCAGTATAATGCAAGTCTTCGAAATGCTGCCCCTTAAATGTCAAATTGTATTTTGATTTCGCTGCTTATGCTACCCCCTTACGATGCCGCCTGATGCGGCCGCCTCTCTGTATCATAGCACAGAATGACACGGACCTGACAAGCATCAGTACGAAACATACAAGACTTAAAATCAATTTTTAAAGCTGAATTATACTTTGATCTCTGAACTTAAAAAGTATCTTCAACAAAAAGGTATATTTCGCTGCTGAGCAAGTAAAACGTTTTAGAGTTAGTAAGCAGCAAGTCGTTTAGCAATGTAAGCGATGCTGAGGAATATACTTTTCTTTGGTGAAGAGATTTTTTCCTTCTTCTTCTTCAGTACTATATTTAACAAATTTAAATACAAATATTTAAAAAAATATGCACATCAGCTCATTGTAAATCATTGAAGTATAAAAATAACTGCATCTGCTATTTTTACTGTTTTTATTATATTAAATTATGTTCAGTAAGATTCTGATATTAACGTCAGGTTAATATTAGACACCTTTATATTGCGTTATTTAGTATTTCAAATTGAAATATATCCATTACTTTATGATTTATAACCAAATTTTGTTGAATAAAAGTGTAACTAATTAAGTATAACTTATTTTTAACTACATAATAATTATTAAAATAATAAACTGATTTTGTGCATCGAAAATTCATTTTTAGTAAAATATATATTCTTTTGGACTGAGGCACATGTATATTATTTTTACAGTAAACATGTTGATTAACACTTCGTAGTGCGTGATGTGCTATGTCATTGTCATATGTAATTTTATATTTAAAATTGCATTACTTATTTCATATGCAACTCTATATCTATCAGATTTTTCGCTTGATAATATCTTCTGGATAAAGTATTCGATATATTTCTTGTGGGGTGAGTATTTTAAAATTTTTCTATGAAAAAAAATTTGAATTACATTAATATACATTTATTTAGATATCTTATTTTACATTTTATTAACAAATTTATGCTAATATGGAACTTATAATTTATATCTCATATCATTAAAGAATAGCAAAAATCATTATTGGCTAGAGTGAATTTAATCAAAATCTGTTGAATATTGAGGATTGTGAAAATATATCCATAAAGGAACAGAGCTATTTGGATGATTGCTTCCATTTTTACATGCACTACTTCTATTGATTGGATTTAGTGTTTGAAATTTTGTATTCTATTATATTATTTATATTATTTTAGTTAATATTTTCGTTATTCTATCGAAGGAAACTTCGAGTTAAAATTATAGCAATTGAATTTGGGAATACAAAATATTAAATATAATAATAAACCATTGCTGCCTATAATACTTGGCTTGTAGTTAATATCATACCTCTACATTGCGTATTACAAGTTATAACGTAACATTTTATTTGCAAGGAACTGTATTCTTCATAAAATTTAAATAAATTTCTGTGGTGAATTTAAAATTACTCATTATAAACTTATTCGAGAATATCCAATAATTTAGAATAATTTTAAATATATATTTTTCGTTTAAAATAGGTTACTGATATTCCTTGCACTTGTAGATTTCTGTACAATAAATTTTCTGATATAGTTACTTAATACCTAAGAATATGGCTTAATTCCGAGTTGAAAAGAAAAGAAAATTATTAAAACAAATTAATTATATACATATCCCGTATATAGTTTGTCATATTTAATATATATTGCATTATTTTTATTATAATATTCATGGGCTGTCTTTTGGATTAAACATATAATAAAAAATAATATCACTGAACACTGAAACCTATAATTACGAAAAATTTGTTGATTCTCATGCATATATATATATATAAATATGCTGTGTGTGTATTTCTGTGTATGGGTATTTGCGTATCTGTAGATTTTATAATACACATTTTTGCACTTGTATCTGTTATTTGAATTTGTGATTTTGTAATTTTATCTGTATAGTGTGTATTTGGTTATCCATGGACAATATTAGGCGAAATGTGTTCAAAATATTTTTTGGGATTGGGTACTTAGGGGTTGGCAAGTAAACGCCAATTTAGATTTACATAGAAATCTAATCCTTTAGATTACTGTAAAAATTATAAAAAGCAAATTTTCTTTTATAAATCCATATTCATAAATAACTGTAAATTTGACGATAAATTATCTTTCTTAGTAGAATTTTATGATTTTGTGAGTAAACGCCATTTAATTTTTCTCCAGTACTACGCCGAATAATATTTGCTGGAGAGTAAATACAGTATTAAAAACAATTAACTATTTGAAGGTTGGTAGGCATATTATAGTTAAAATTAAGAAAATGTAATCAATAAAAATATGATATGAAAAATGTTTAGCTACGCATTTAATTTTTATTCTCTAACATACTATATTCATTTTTAACATTATTTTAAACCATATTACTAAAATATTCATAAATAGCGATAGTGTTTTCCCGAAATTTTTTGTTTTCTCGAAATTTCGGGAAATTTATGAGTTAGTAATTTATAGATTCGAGATTCGAGATTGTCTTTTGGAAATTCTGGAAAATCTCGACATTGTAAAGAAACGTGTAGTTAAAAAATATGTTTTAATATTAATAAAAACAGAGGCAGAAAAAATCATGTAAAGTGAAAGAAAAAAATTGGTATAAAAGGTTTACTTAATCTTTTTAATTACATTGAAAAAAAAATCATAATTCAATAATATTAAATAATTATCGCATTTTCTTTACAATTATTGACATTTTTTACTAAAATAGCTCTTTCAATATACATAATCAGTCTATTCGTTCATCTGAAAATTGTATCATCCTGTATTTGGATTCAAAAATTCCAGAATTTGAATTTTTGTATCCAATTTTTGTGTTTATGTAGACGTATGTGATATTTTGAGCCTGAACATTTTTTACATGTAACTATATTTGAATATCTAGAAGAAAAAAATACATTCCTCAGATAAAATTTAGGATCCTCCTATTTTTTTTGCGTAATTTTCTAACAGCTCTGCTGTCTCTCGATATTGGATTAAAATGAGATGTTTGGGAAGTGGCTGAGGGCTAACTATCGTTCAAACAATGTATTATTTCATTTCCACTGATACTTTCTTCTATACACCATAGACCAAAACTCTTAAACTCAAATTGCATTGCTGGCTGAATGTGTAATTCGAAACGAAATGTTAACTATCGTTCACACAATGTATTATTTCATTTCCACTGATACTTTCTTCTATACACCACAGACCAAAACTCTTAAACTCAAATTGCATTGCTGGCTGAATGTGTAATTCGAAACGAAATGAAGGGACAAATATTTTTAAACAAAATTACAATGAAAGGAAAATATTTATTTGTAAATTACTTTCATTTTTTCTTACAAAGTTATCGAAACAACATCATACAATTATGATATTATAAAAGCTTTATTATCGTTAAATTGTAATAAATTTCCTACTGTAACATGGATTTAAACAAATATTATAAAAGTTTTATTATCGTTAAATTGTAATAAATTTCCTACTGTAACATGGATTTAAACAAATAGCTAAAACATTTTCGCGGGCCGAACAATATTGCTTTGGGGACCGGATTCGGCCCGCTAGATAATTTAAACAAATAACTAAAACATTTTCGCGGGCCGAACAATATTGCTTTGGGGACCGGATTCGGCCCGCTAGACTTCAGTTTGAGATCAGTGCCGTAGACGTCATTGTTATTTTCTGTTACGTCAGCAAATATTTGGATTTACCCTATTGAATGGATTACAGACCAGATATTTGCTTAAGTAAAAGTTATCATAAATCTTTCTACGTCACAACATGGCGAAAATTACAAAAATAAAAATATTTATAACTGCAATAAAATGAATGACTTTGTATAATATGTTGATCTATGTGTTATTTTCGGTTTTTATGGATTATTTTGTGAATTGTTTCAGATAATTTTCTTTCTGAAAAATAAATTTAATAGAAGCAACGTAAATAAATTACGAGTCTTATTGTAGTTTAGTGACTCGAAGATATTGCAAGGACAGAAAACTAATATTGGTCTCTAATCCATTCAATAGGTTAGAATCCAAATATTTGCTTACGTAACAGAAAATAACAATGACGTCTACGGCACTGATATCAAACTGAAGTCTAGCGGGCCGAATCCGGTCCCCAAAGCAATATTGTTCGGCCCGCGAAGAAAACTAATATATCGCTATGAAATGTTTAGGATGCGAATCGCTGGATTTTTCTGATTCCAGAGTTTTATAAGAATTTCTTCGAAAATCTAGAATCTCAGAATAAAGACGACAAAAATTCTGAAGAACTGAAAATCGAAATTATGTTGTAAATCTCGAAATTTCTCGAGAGGTGAATCCATAACATAATCACAATTCATAATGGTTTGAAATGATTTTATTTGAATCACCACTTGTAATGAACTTATCTTTTCCCGATGGATTCCATCTATTCTGAATGAATGATATAATTATGTAATATGTAAGTTTGTTGTTTACAATATTTATATTTATTTGTTTGACCATTATTTACAAGTGTACAAAAGTACAAAGTAATCCCCCTATTTTTATGCATATAAAAAACTAATATATCGCTATGAAATGTTTAGGATGCGAATGGCTGGATTTTTCTCATTCCAGAGTTTTATAAGAATTTCTTCGAAAATCTGGAATCTCAGAATAAAGACAACAAAAACTCTGAAGAACTGAAAATCGAAATTATCTTGTAAATCTCAAAATTTCTCGAGAGGTGAATCCATAACATAATCACAATTCATAATGGTTTGAAATGATTTTATTTGAATCACCACTTGTAATGAACTTATCTTTTTCCGATGGATTCCATCTATTCTGAATGAATGATATAATTATGTAATGTGTAAGTTTGTTGTTTACAATGGCTCAATAATTCTACACAATCTTATTATTTTTATTCGAAAATGTACAAGGGCGTTATAAAAGTAATTAATAGCTTTCTCAGGCATCATCCATTTTGTGTTTGAAAGCTGTAAGGATTTTTAAGAAATATCCTCGAAAGCTATTTTTGCTACGACGAAGCATTACTGATCTGTTTTCACGAAAACGCTCAGACAGGTCATAACATAGCATGTGGTTTGGGTTTACGGAAAATTCTAATTTCTACTTTAAATCAAATGCTTACTATATGAATAAAATTAAAATAAAACATATTTGATTTTGTTCACTTTTTATTTCAAAGAGATAAAAGATGACAAACAAGAAAATATAAATTCTTAAATAATATGAGAATTTGTGATTTCGTTTTTAGCTATTTCTTTTATTCTTTCCACATACCCTATTCTTGGATCATTTGACCCAATTTAATATTTCTGAATTATATTATATTAGTGATTAGTTATGAAAATAATGAACAAAAAAAAAAATGTCTCAATGAATAAAATCTTCAAATAATGTTGACACTAAGAAAATCTTTAATGAATAGGCTACAAAATTGCAAATATAGTCCACTCTCGATATCTGGAATTTTTATTGATACATTTTCCAGATTTTAGATGCATAATCAATGTCATAAAATAATTTTGATACTACTAAAAAACAATAAAATATTAAGATATTGTTAAAATTTATTTAAAATTACATTTAATGATATATAGACATCTTACTCTGTTTACAGCTTTCACTCATATAAACTACGACTAAAGATACACTTTAGTGCTTCTTTAGTTGACAAGAAAAAATTGACTACATAGAAAAATCGAACAACTTCAAACATGTTAAATGTTTGAAGTTGTTAGATTTTCCATGTAATCTGAGGATGGCAAAAAAATGCCAAAAACATTAGTTACTTTGTAATAAAATAATCTCAATTGCAAAAAATGCTTCTTTAGTTGTAGTTAATGATATTTATTTGTACTTCAAATTCAAAAACCTACATCAAAATTAAATTTAAAAATGTAATAAAGATATTCCTGCATTCAAGTTTTAAAATATATTAAAACAAACAATTGCATATGTATTATTGTGAAAATATCCATGTGATTTTATTCAATGCAATTCTTTTATATATTATTATTATTAAATTATTTTTGTTTATTTTAATCAATCATAGTTTTACTTGTAGCATACTTATAAGCTATATTGAAAATTTAGAAGTTTATAATATAAACATACTCAAAATCATAATTATTTCCATCTATGACAAACTTGTAAGTAGGAGGGAAGTCTGGTGTAACTTCCTTAAATTCACTAAAAGCTTCCCCTCTTCTCTGTACTAAAGTAAGCTTTAAAACAATATTTGTAATTTATTTACAAGTACTCAACAATAACAACAATAATATAACTTATGTATTCAAAATACAATAGAAATTTAAGTAATGTTACCTGATCTTTAGTTAATAAAGGTGGAAAACTGTTAATACTGATTAAATACATTACTTCATCAGTTGTGAGCTCATCAATTCGAAAGTTGAGATCTCCAATCCAAAATACATAACTATAATTTAATTATTATTATATTAAAAAGATAGGTTTCCAATTTATAAATATAAATATACTGTATATCTATAAAATTCATTATTTATTATTGTATTATGCATACATACACTTACATATCTATATGCAAAAATACAATACCAAACTGAATATAAACTCAACATCAGGCCTACTCAACATAATACATAAAATCCAAATATTAAAAATTCAGAATTGTCCTTTCATATTTCATAAAATCAAATATCATTTTCTCTATAATCCAATTATAATAAAATAATTATACTATTTTGTGCCATTAGTTAACCTACTATTACATTTGTTCCTCTCTCTTTTTTCATTTAGCAATTAGATTATTTGATGAATTCCTTAAAAATAATGATGAAAACTATTACTAACAGTTAATTTAGAGATAGATACTCTCAGCAGTGCCGTAACTAGGCAGGTGCAACAGGTGCACCCGCACAGGGCCCACTTGGAAGGGGGGGGTCCAAAATGCTGTTCACAAGAAATTATTTTTTTAAATTTTAAATTTTTCCACCTTTCTACTGCGCGGTTTGGCGATTATATTTTGCCTTACTTAGACCCCAGAGATGTCTCTGCTCACCAGCATGAACTATCTGACGATTTTTGCTTTCTCTATGGCTTGTCTTTATAATACATGAGTGTTGCTGATTTAAAAAAATCGGCTGCAGATCTCGCTATCTTTTAATAGTGCTATTAGATATCGCTATTTAAAGATTTAAAAAAGTACAAATTCACGTGTGAAATTGAAAGTTTTAAGTTTGAAGTAGGCTAACGATTCTTATACAAAACTAGCTGTTTAGGGGGCGAATTTTCCAGACCCCGTGGTTTGAGGGTGACGAACAGATAAGAATTGAGAATTATCCATCAGTATACATGGCTATATACAATTAAGGATAATTTGTTTTGGAAGAACATGTTGCAGCTTGTCCGTCGTTGGTTAGGTTAGGTTAATTAGATTACGCCGCCATATCCTCATGAGATATACTGTATCTGGCGGAAGCCACTTGTAGAGCCCATCACAGGCTGGCCAACACCCGTGATGGGGTCAACCGGATGGTTGAAGGATGGGGTTCAACGGGCCGGGCCCGGACCCTTCCTGAAAAACTGGAGGTGTGGGACACGGATTTGAACCCGGATCCTCCAGGGTGGTAAGACAAAGCTTTACCACGCTGCCATCCGGCCAACTTATCCATTGTTGGAAAAATTCTTTATATATAAATGATAATTATCAGAAACATAACTTAATATTAATATTTCACTATGTATTAACCACAAAAACATCTTTCATAAAAAGTACATCAATTATATTTCAAAACACACTAAATAAAGAAATTTATAAAAATTTTTATATTATTTTTTTTTTAATATTGTCCTATATACAATAATATTAGAGCCAAAAAAATTAATAGTACATTGCTTGAGATAGTTATGGATTTGTCTTCCTATAGTTCATTGAGTATTCAAATAAGGTGGAGTGGGATAAGGGCATACTTGGGGGGAGTGAATTATCGGGCTTTTTTAATTATAAGATAATCGAAATTTTGCTATTTGATATTGTAGTATTTCTACTACAAGTTAATATCCATCTATATGCTATTTGATATTGTAGTATTCTACTACAAGTTAATATCGATCTATTACGTAGATATTTCACGATGAATGATGCGAATCCAGTATTTATGTCGACTTTTACAAACTCGTCGCATCCGAACAGCAAACAAAACTTTGATAATATCTTAAAAGTGCAATAATTATTAAGACAGCTTCATATTAGGAGATGTTTTTAGTAAGTACGAAGAATATTGATTAAGGTTTACATTACGTAAATAATATTTTTTGACATTTTAAAAATTTTTAAGAATAACCCTGGTAAACTCTTGCCCCGTAAATATTGTTACCTGGGGAAAGTGCCTAACAGCGGCATGGGATAAGTGCCTATTAGGCTGTTCTGACCTCATAACGCGGCAAATTTAATTTTTTCGTGTTTTATATTTTAATCTATTTATTAACTTCTTTTTCTAGCATATAACATGGGTCGCAGCTACGTCAGAAAAACCAATAGGGGCGATTATTCAAAAGAAATAAACGACATGTGAACGTTGTCCGAGATGACGATTGATAAATGCAAAGATATCAATTAAAATTTTCATATAAACCATTTTTATTTGATAAAAAACATTTTGTCATATTTCACTATACTATCCCTCACATTTCACAAAGGGAGGACACAACCTCCATCCCCCTGCCTGTATGTTAAAGCCAATTTCGATCAGATTTAACATACAGGTTGGGTGCCATCGAAAAGTGACTTGTGTAAAAGTGTTTAGTCAGTATGCCTTCGTTTTTAAAAAAAATTAAGGGCAAATGTCATGAAGCCGGACCGCGCCACTTATACACCAAAAAAATGAAATGTCTTTCACTCAAAACAGCGGCATAGTGGTTAAGTCGCTTGCCTGTGGAACAGAATATTGTGAGTTTGAGTCACGCTTACGTGCTGTTTTTTGTTTTTTTTTTCAAGTGAATAAATTAAAATATTACTAGCAATAAAACTTCAGATAAAATCAAGTTTTTTTTGGTAGTATAGTTACGTATGGGATAGCAACAATTCAACAAGTTGCTACTACCCCATACGTAAAGAGGCTTTGAGCGCAAATGGCTATTTATTATAGATATTACCCTATCCATAGTGAATTACGGCAATTAGAGAGTGAGAGAGAGATAAAGCGAGAAAGTCATGGAACAATAATTGAAAAGTGATTTTGCCAAATTGTAACTATGACCAAATAAAAACTTACTTTTACCTGAAGTTTTATTGCTAATAATACTTTAATTTATTCACTTGAAAAAACAAGGTATGCCAGCGAGACTCTAACTTACAACATGCAGCTTCGCAGGGAAGCAGCTTAGCCACTACACCACCGCTTTGATTGAAATAGCTGCAGTTTTTAGGCATATAAGCGGTGCGGTCAGGCTTTATGACATTTGACCTCGATTTTTTTAATAACGAAGGCATAATGATCTAAACTCTTTTACAGGAGTCACTTTTCGATGGCCCCCAACCTGTAGGTAATAGCCTATCGAAATCGGTGGGACGGAGTTGTCCTCTGACATTTCAAGAGTTCAAATCTTGTTTCTTTAACAAAGAATAACTCTAAAACGAAACAACTTATCATAATGCGGTAAAAAGCATTTTATAACAAATTTTTTTCCTAATTCTGCTCGTGCAAATTAAGATGCGCAAATAAACTTCAAAACTTTTTCAACTTGCAAGGATGCTCTTACCTCGTTAATTGCGAATCGCTGATATTTTGTACGATTTTGTCGCAAATTTAAATTTTTCAAAAATGATTAAACGATAATAGGTGCGCAATCCGACTGTTAACGAGCCTGCCAAATATTTATACGATCAGTTAAAATCCTTTCGTTTTTCAAATTTCAAGAGTTCAATCCTTTTTTTTAACAAAGAATAACTCTAAAACTAAACACCCTATCTTAATGCAGTAAAGAGCATTTTATAGTAGATTTTCTCCTGATTCTGCTAGTATTAATTAGTGTGCGTAAATAAACTTCAAAACTTTTTTAATTTGCACGTACACTCTTACCCCGTTTCGGGTTAAGTGCGTGATCGCTGACATTTTGTAAGATTTTGTTGCAAATATAAAATTTTCAAAAATGATTTAAACGGTATTAGCTGTGGAATGCCATTGTTAACGACACTGCAAAATATACGATAGATTGAAATAGCTTTATTTAAACCCAACTTTGTAAAAACCGCTGTGCACTTACCCCACTCCACCTTATTAAAATCTACAGTCAATAAATGATTTATAATATTATTTATATTTTATTTTCAGCAAAATGAAAACAATGCTTGTACATCAAATACAGAAAAAGGAAGAATTGAAGAATATAAGAAACATTATAAGAAATAATTGGAAACCATTATTGAACAGCATGTCAATATGGAGTTGGAAGTTTGATAACAGTAAATTTTCGTTATCCGGTATTGTCATGATTATTGGTTTTGTTGGAAATATTCTTTATAAATTTTTCGGATTAATGTTTGTTCTAATTTGGAGAGATAATCTTTTAAATGTATTTTTTTCCTTATCACTATTATTTGTTACTATTATAACCATGATTATTTTTTATCGTTTTCAACTTAAAAAAGAAAAAATTCTGATCTGCTTGATCAAGATATTCAAAATATCAAATGGTCGTAACTGGAAATATTTTCTTTTAATTAGAGTGATGTCAATTTGGATTAATTTTGTTTTATTCAATGTTTTGATAATTGTTATCTTTACATTCTGTAATGACGACCAGTTCAATTATACGTGGATTTTGCGTGCGGACTTTGCAAAAGATCATTCGGAAACTTTCAAACGTGGGATATCTTGTTTTTATGAATCTATGCGTTCTGTTTTTGTAATGATGCCTTTAAATTTTTCTCTGATCTTATTTGTGGTCATCTGTAAAGAGATCGAATACGCTTTCCAATATTTACATACAAAATCATGTAATGTCACAGTAATATCGATGGAAACAACTCCCATCATTAAAATGTATCTAGAATTAATGGAAATTGCAAATGAAATAGAAGATATTTTTTCTCCAGTTCTCTTTCTTTTTTCCGTATGTGTAGGTACTTATATTATGCTAGAGCTTAGTGTAATCATTACTATTACTATGAAATTATTAAATATAATCAATTTTATTTGTTTTTCTTGCTTTCCATTATGCATGTTTTGTGATGTTTGCGTGTCTTCTTCTAAGGTAACAGAATCGGCAACTAAACTCGGAAGAAGATTTTACAGTCTATCCGTATATAGTAATGACATTTTAACTAAATTAGAATGTTTCCAGTTTTTTGTAAAAAGCACTCAGGATTTGCCATACTTTTCGGCCTGGAATATATTTCCTATCAACAACAGTCTTCTTTTGACTGTTTTCAGTGTTGCTCTAACTTATACTCTCGTGATTTATCAATTTAAAAGTGGTGATTGATTCGCACTTTATGTACTGCCGCGAAACCACTCTTTTTCTATGTATAATTGTTATAATTTGTAACTATATATATAGTTACGATATAAATAAATAACATGAATGTGATTTATATGACTGTTTTCACATTGATATTTTATAATTATTAATTAATAAATTTACATATTA
This sequence comes from Olivierus martensii, assembly GCA_000484575.1. Lineage (NCBI taxonomy): Eukaryota > Metazoa > Arthropoda > Arachnida > Scorpiones > Buthidae > Olivierus > Olivierus martensii. The sequence goes on from AYEL01071267.1 coordinate 45,575, forward strand.
GCATATTTACCAATTATTAATTAAATTTCTGTTAAAATAGAAAATTATTTTACCTTTTTAATGCAGAATTTGAAAAAAATGTTTTATTATTACAAGTTAGTTAACTGTTTGTTCCATTAATTTCTATTTTAATATAATTAAATGTCAAATTAATTACTAAATAATTGTTATGTTTAATATATAGAAAATATTTAATTCTTGATATTCAATGATCAATAAATTAGGAGATTGAAGATTAAAATTATTAATTAAAATAAAATGATCAGAGTAAGTTCTTTCAAATTTTATGGATATGGGAAATTTCTATGATATTTATTTGAACCTATCATATAATTTCTGCAAGTTGTTCCTTTACTTACAGATAAATAATGATCTCAGTTTATACATATACAATGCTATCTAATTAAAATATAATAATAATTTAATAAAAATTTGTAAAATAAATTAAAAAAATTCATAAAATTATTTGTAATGAAATAATAAAATGAAAGAATATGGCAGACACAGTCAAATAAATTGAATCATTAAATTTATAGCAAATTCATTAAAATTTAAATATAATTTCTGAGTTATTTTTCTTACTCCTTAGTAATTATGCTCCATATTTGGTATGTTAGTTGATGATACTGCAGCATAGATGGATGATGGTAGGTTTTTGAAATTTTTAAGTAATTACATAGCCATAACTAGGGAATATAATTTTGTAACTACTCTCATTTGTTTCTGATTATGATTTTGTAACTAATTAGAAATTTGAAAAATTGTTATTAAGGAACATTTTTCCTGATATTCTTTTGAAAATAAATTCGTTAAAACCGGGCATTACCGAAATAATTTGAGTTACGACAAACGAATGAATTTCTATCTTTTCATATATTATTATTTTAGGGAGCTTCTGCACAACTACGACTCGGCTCCGATTGATAACTTAACAAGAAAATCGTATCGTTTCGATAGTCTGTAGTCGCTTCATCGACTCAAAATTAGTTCGAACAGCCGAGATTAGATGTTGTATTATCGTAAATTTCTCTATTCCGGTAAATGCTTTTTATTCTCATAAATTATTCCTTTATTATCTCTAATAATGATAATCTGTTATATTAAACCGCGAATGTCGAACGCTACCACGGAAACCCACGATACGACTCACAATCTTTGCTGTTGAGCAAACCTTGAACTTTATCATCCAACGCTAATCTAGAAATTCTCTATTAATAACTAACAATAAGGATAAGTGTCCGATATATTGCTAAACATAAAATGGATAATTAAAGCTTCACGATATATCTAAACAATCCCTCAGGCGATTCTAATTATTTGAAGTCACGTGGAATGAAAAATGTGTGCAGTTTTCTCCGAAAACTTCACTGCTTAGTAAGTAAATTCAGGATCGCGAAGATTTCAGAAGAAATGTAGACTAGTTATAAATATTGTAATATTAAATATAAAACAATAAACAATTCTCTAATTATTAACGTTCGCACTGACGAACATCAAATTTTATTTTCAAATTTTCAGAAATTTCAAAAAAATCAATAATACAACAACAACAACAAAAAATACAATAATAATACAGCAACAATAAGACAGCAAAATATTATAACAATAATGTGATACAAAATTACAGAGTTAATTAAAATATTATGACAGTATACCAAGATGGAAGCAAATACACAAAAAATTACTCCTTTTATATTCCGAACATTTCATAAAAATTTGTAAAATAAAGTTAGGTTATACTAGTTTAGTTCAGCCGCCATATCGCACCAAGGATATACTGTTTCTGGTGTCAACCACTTATCCATCACAGACGGCCAATACTCATGATGGGGATCAACCGAATGGTTGAAGGATGGGGTTCAACGGACCCCCCCTCTAAAAAACTGGAGGTGTAGAACCCTGATTTGCACCCGACTATGATATGAACTGTTGATAGTTTCAATTGTGAAATATATTACAATATACAATATTTAAAGTTATTGCAGTGTTTTTAGAGCCAAAGTAACAAAAACATCTGTTATCAACAATCTCATTTACAAAGAAAACTTATGTATGAATTAAGTTCATAACAACAGGAAGGCCTGTAGGTGAACTACAGATCTAGAAAATTTTATTGATTACTTATAAAAGAAATGCATTATTAACATTTAAAATGTATTTCTTACATTTCTTTCGATCTATCTTTTATTAGGTTATAAGATATCAGAAAAAAATTTGAATTTATATCAATTTATATTTCTTTACTATAGTCATTAAAACAATGAATATACACTTTCTGATAGATTTCATATTTGTTCCTTTTTAATAATGGTATTTAGATTTCTTTATTTAGTAATTATATACTCAGAAAGTAAATTTATTTATTCACTTTTGCTAATACAAATATTTAATTTACACCTACCTCAAATATGAATAACTACTTCGGTATCGATTTAACATTGCATATAAAAAATGTCTGAATAAAAATTTATTGATTTCCTTTAACTGTTTAATTTTTCATACCTGAATTATCGAAATTTTCATCTGAGTTAAAGCTTAACCCTTGCAATTAATTTAAACATTAAAAATAATCTAAATGCGCATTGTCTGACTGAAAAGTTTCATATATTGTATATACAAAAATGTACAATTTAATTAAAAAAATTCATAAGAAAATAATATTAAACGAAAGAAAGATGCATTTAATCATGGTCTTATTTAACATTCATGACTTAAACAAATGTAAAATTTAATTTTCTATTTGAAAATTGAAAATGGTTAAATTACTCCAGAAATTATTAATTCTTCAGATGAAGAGTGGTAAGACGTTACCATTTACCTGCCAAAATTCATTAAATTTTTTTAAAAACTATCCCTGGCATATTGATCCAAATTTAAAACAACATAGTAGATTCCCAATTAACCGGGGTAATGGAAAACTAATTTCTCTGTATAACCGATTGTCTGTATAATCTGCAAAATACGCAAATAATAGAAATTAAAGAAAATATGAATTTAATATTAAAAAACAAATAAATTGCATAAGTGCATATATTCAAGCAGTCCATGATTTACTGAAAAAGGAAGCGAAATTTGCTTAATTAAAGCAACAAATTGTTTTCATTATTACTAAATTCGATTAATTTCTAATTTGATCGCCTAATTATATGATATTATAAAGAAACGATTCTGGGACGTTTAAAACAATTTCAGATATTGCATTTAAGATAAAGCACCAATAATCCACTACACCGGATAAATAAGGGTTTACTGTATATCATTTCACAGTTTAGGATGCACAGAAAATTTTCTAGTGTATTATTTGGGGCAGGCGAGCCATGTTTGTCTCTCCGATTTAGTATATCTTCAAAACGAATAAATATTTCTGGTACACTTCATTAAATAAATATTTATTTAACCTTGGTTACTAAACATAAATATTCGAAATTAATATTTGAAATTTTCATTAATTAATATTTATTTTTCGTATATTAAAATTTAATAATATGGAAAATTCATTTTCTGGAAATTAATGCAAACAATTTGTTTTTCCGAAAATAATAATCCACTTTTACTGTATTTGTCATTAATTTTCTATTGAAAATTTTAAATAAATAACAAAACAAAGCAATAAAAAACATTATAATAAAACTCGAAGCTTCTAAGAAAGGTGAAGTTTCAAAGTGTACCAATATTATCTAAGGATAGAAGAAGCAGAAATATTCGATTCCTGAAAAGTTTTATTAATAAGGCATCATGCATTCGGTATATCTTATTTTATTTTATTTTCAATTTCGAGATGTTCATTCACTAAAAAACACAACTAACTGTAGCCATACCTATTTTGAAAATGCAGTATTAAAATTATATACTAATATATTACAAAGAATTAAAATATAGATAAATTAATTTACATGCAAAATAATTTTACTAAATAATAATAATTTTGTACCTGTTAAAAACCTAAAATAACTTTTTATTCAAAGAAAATTCTATTTTGTGTCTGCAGACTTAATTTCGATCAAATGAAGTTATGAAGCACATCAGAAAAATTTACTAGAAATGAAGCAGAGCATATAGAGTTCGAGACAAAGTAAAATATCCACATTCAGTTCAACAGATACAAACTGTTTATCATCTGAATTCTAAGTCTGAAATATATTCAAAAATACAATAAATTTCCAAATCATTTTATCAAGATATACAAATATATAGAAATGTATGCTCACCAATTCATTGTAAATCATTAAAGTATAAAGATGACTGCAGGCTTTTATATTTATTTTTGCTCTTTCATTAAATTATATTCAATGTAACTTAGGTGTTATCATATTAACATTAAGCAACTTTATATTGGTTTGTTTATTATTTCAAATTCAAACAAATTCATTAACTATGGATTCATAACCAAATTTTGTTGTATAAAATATTTTGATGCAATTAATTTATTTCAATTACTTAAAAATAATTAAAATAATAAATTGATAAAAAAATTGATTTTGTCCAGTAAAAATCCATTTTAAATTAATAAATATCTTTTTACGGACTGAGGGGCATAAAATTAATTTAACAAATAAACATGTTGATTAAAGTTGGTAAGTGCATGATGTGCTGTGCATCATATGTCATTTTATGTTTTAAAAAAATTACATATTTCATATGCAACCTTCATCAGATTTTGTCTTGATAATTTTCTGAATAAGTATTCAGAATATTTTCTTATGGTGAGTATTTTAAATTGTTTTTTTTCAAAAAGTAATTTTAAATTACATTAATATATCATTTGCTATGATATCATAGTTTGCATTTTAATAATTTTCAAAAAATAATTTTAAATTACATTAATATATCATTTGCTATGATATCATAGTTTGCATTTTATTAATAAATTTATTATACACTCTGTAAAATAAGTAGAAGGACACAAGAAAAATTTTCACAAAATGTAAATTGGCTAGTTGGAATTAATTTAAGCATTACTTATATGTAACGAAATAATTTTATTACTATATTTTATTAAAAGCATATTGGATAATTTGAGTTCTGTTGATTGGGAAACATAATCTCCATTTATAATATTGTTACTATGGAAAACTGTATTCCGAATTATTCGAACTACAACCGAAATTTTTGAATACACTGTTGTTAATTGGAACCATTCTGTATTGAAATGCCGGCAACGTAATTTGAATTATTTTTTTATTATCCCTAGCCTTAATCAAAGGTTTTTATAGCTAATAAATTACTTTCCTTGAGTATAATTAAAAGTAGTAGTAAAAATTGATTGATACATAGATAAAGGAGGAATTATTTCATAAATTACAGACATTAACTAACATAACTGATAAATGATCAATTATGTTAGTTAGATATATAACTGATAGCTACATCAGACGTACAACTAACAGTGAACCTGATTATTTTTTTAAATAATATTATGTTGAAGATAAAATGTTCATCTTATGAACATTTCCATCTCTGCAGAAACAAAATAACACATATTTACTATTCAACATAATTACAGAACCAAAATATTACTACACACTATATTATATGATTCATTTATTTTCGAATTAATCTAAATAAAATATTTTAAAAAATTTTTATATTGATATAATTTACAGTATCTAATGTTGCACATCAACTAAAAAAAGAACTTCAAAGTACAGAAATCGTGTAATTACCTCAAATATTAATGGATAAAATAAACTGTATAACTGAGTAGATTTTAACTAAGTTTATATAAATTTTATAATTACAATGAAACATTGCTAATTCGTATTAATAATAGAAAGGAGTGTGGAATTACTAAGCTAAATTATATCCAAAAATTTAAACCAATCTTAAGATTCTACACATATTGAATAACAAATAATAATAGGCACATTAATAGTTAATAAATTGATTATAAATATAACTTTTGCCATAAAATATATTAAAATTGCTAAGTATAGCACTTCATTACAACAAACCATTATACCCACCCTTATATGACGAAATTCAAAAAACTTTGTGAATTTAAAATTAAGATTTCATTGCACTGTATGTTTATTGTTTCACCATTTAATAATCTTATAGAATGCAAATTGACGTCAGTCATTGGAAAAAAATAGCCCCATGGGTGTTGACTAGCTTGTACTGAACTCTAAAAATAGTTTACTCCAGATAAAAGTATATTAACTAGCTTAATTAAACCTATCAAAATTACTAAGCATAAAGCAATTTATATGAATATTCTTGTTTACATCGTTAAATAAATAATCATAAATAGTACTGTTGATCCGTATTAAACTGAGTGTGATGAAATTTATTCTTACTTAATGTTCTAACGACTACTAAAATTTGAAAAAATGAAATATGTAACAGATAAATATTAATGATTAAATGTAAACTTTTTATGTAACAATTGTATTGCTTTTTTATTTCTAAGCATTTAACTTAATATTACATTCATTGTAATCAGAATAAAAGTTTATAATCTTGTAATGGTTATAATGTAGAGCTTATTAAATAGATTTAATGCCTTCATTAAATTACTGTATTTATAAATATGGAAATATATCTATAGATAATTACATACACATTTTTGATATTGTAAAGATTGTTTTCATATAAACACAAAAAAGATAACTTATTTTGTTAACTTAATTTTAATGATTTCTTAAATTATTATTATATATGTTAAAATAAAGAAACCATAAATTTTTTTTCCTTGTTTGTCTTTTTTAATAAAAAATTCTTCAATTTAATTTTCATTATTCTCAGAATTAAGTTAGTAAGAAATGTCGTCTCAAAAATTGATCTTTATAGCATATTCTGTAAATTTCATTATAAGAGAGCAGATTTTAATTTGTAAATTTAATATGAATTCATAGAGGTAATTTATTTTTGCGTCTTCTCATTTTTTGAAAATGATGTCTCGAATTACAACGATTTTGCCATCATCTGGAATTCAAACATAGTCATCGTTATCTCCATAATATCGATTAAGTAATCCTTTTTATCCTTCTTATCAAACATCTTCCTTTTTTTTGAAATTTGAAATAAATATAAAGCATTCAGTTTTAAACACTTTGAAATAATTGATCTGTGGTAATAAGCCAAAGCTCATAAGATTATTTATCTTTAGTTAACATAGAATCAGTATGAATTTTCATATACACTGCAATATTAATTGCCCATAACTTGTCAGGTAAATATTTCATATGTATTATAGTATAGTTCTAGCTGCTTCAACAAATGTAGAATTGTCTTGTTCAAAACCGTTGTTTTGATCTGAAATGTATGGCATACGTTTGATGACAGAATCCAGCATCTTGCATGATTTTATTTATATCTATATTATAACTCGTTGCCTCCATCAGTCAACAACCTCTTAACCGTGTAACTAAAAGTTTAAAGTCTGCTAATTCTGCCAAGCTTCCTTGACTTCTGCTTTTTCTTTTAGGAAATGTAAATATCAATCTTACTTGAAAAATCCTCTTTAAAATCTTCGAAATAGCGCTTACCACCAGATATGTGATGGTTTAGATATTGGTTCTCAAATATCAGCATTTATGAATTTATCAGGTTTAGAAGAATGTCACTTATGCCTTCGAAACTCATGCAAACTGCTTATCATGCAATGCGGCATAAGTTGACCACCCTTGCTCTAATCAGTAGAATTCCATTGATCAGAATTTACGATTACTGTATCATTCCATATATAAAAATCCTTATCGCGCCCTTAATCATTAATATTATATACTAAGAATTACCATAAAAACAATAACTCCAATCAATTATTGATAATTTTTTAATGAAAATATCGGATTGATTAATAATTATTTCTCAAATTTGCACAAAACCTATAATAATAGGCATTTCAGAGATCACCATCGGTTTCTTCAATCATGTACCCTGTCATCATAATATGCTATAAATTTTAGAAAAACAGATACAGTGGGTGATCTGTTAACGAACAATTCGGATATTGAACACTTTCGCGATAGATTTTTAAGTTCGGATAACGAACACCTCACGGAACTAACAGTGGTTTTTCCGATTAAACTGAACTCAGACAAAACAAATCAAAAATTTATTTAATTAAAGAAGATGGCGGAGAGTTATTTCAATTTTTGCGCCTATAGAAAATTACGTGGGCGAATATAATAAATATCTTGAAAGTAAGTGCTACGGAATGAGGTTCATTGCTTTTTAAGGATTCGGAAAACGCTGATTGAAAAAGTTTTTGTCCGGAATCAGCTCTTTTTGATATTGGTCTCTTTCAAACATTTCCAATCAAAGTTGGAGAAAAACACAAACAGTTGCTTTGGTTTGTCATTTTTGTCGATTATCCCTGATGTTCTTTCAATGTTCCGACGTCCAGCCAGCCAGCGGCAACTATTTTCTCGTTGTTTTCGCCCGAATCTCTCGAAACCGACTGCTTAAATTTTTTTCTTCTCCCTCTCCATCATCAAAATGACAAACCAAAGCAACTGTTTGTGTTTTTCTCCAACTTTGATTGGAAATGTTTGAAAGAGACCAATATCAAATATCGGATCACCCTTGTCCTTTCGACAACATCTTTCCCTGGGAAGAAAAAAATCTCCTTTCTTCACCTATTCTATCAGGCAAGGTCTCACATTGCTCTATTGTGCTGGATGATGGACCTCGCTCGTTACATCATTCAATCACTATATGTTTTTATTTCGACCGTCTCTCCCATTTAAAGGAAACATCTCAGATATAAACATATATGCACAATTAGAAATTATTTTCTAATAAAATTTACAGTTTTTTTTCGAGTTCATCATGCGTTATCGGACCTTACAAACACAAGAAGAAGCGACACTGTGTAGAACTGTATTTTACTACTATCTATAAACGATTTCTAGAACGAGGATTTGACAGTTGTATACATAATTTTTTTGTACGCTAATTGATTTCTGTTCTCTGAATTTTTGTTAGTTCTTTTCTGAACTTTTTATTAAAAAAACTGATAATATTATGGGACCTAAAAAGAGTGGACTGTCAAGAATCATGCTCACCATAGAAACCAAGAAAGAGATACAGTATGGCTTGAACAGTTCTACAGTAGGCACAATCATAGCTAAGAAGGATATAATCAAGAAGACTCAAGCAGTTAATGGAGTAACGAAAAACACATCTGAGAAACAAAAATGTGCCATCCATGAAAAAGTGGAGAGATTGCTTTTAGTTTGGATAAAAGAAAGTAAAACGAAAGAGATGTAACTAGTATGATTATCATTCAAGAAAAGGCTAGAGAAATTTATGAAGAACTGAAGAAATAAACTTCACATTCGTCACATGAGGAGATAGAATTTAAATCTACCACTGAATGGTTTGCAAAGTTTAGAAAGAGATCTGGCATTAAACATGTAGTAATGCTCGGTGAGTCTGCTAGAGCAGATAAAGAAGAAGTGGAAAGCTCTGTCTCAAATTTCAAGAATTCATTAAAAAAGAAGGATACTGTCCACAATAAATTTTCAATTGTGATGAAACTAGTTTTATTTTGAAAGCCATGCCGAACCGTACTTACATCAGGCAAGATGAGCAAAATATTCCTGGGCATTAACCCATGAAAGACCGATTGCCGTTACTTTTGGGAGCTAACGCTAGTTGGTGATATGAAGTTTAAAGCGCTTCTTGTCTACCAGTCTGAGAACCTTAGAGCATTCAAAAAATTCCATAATTAAAGAAAGACTGCCATTGATGTGGAGATCGAATGAAAGGGCATGGGTCACACAGGTTCTTTTCAAAGAATGGCTGCTTAAAGTTTGTGCTCCAAGTATCACGTATTATCTTCAGACCAATGAATTACCATTGAAAGCACTGTTGCTATTGGATAATGCTTCAGGACACCAAAAGATCTAGAAGGAAATTTGCTGGATGACATTCCTTGGCTGGCAATTCAGTTTCTACCTGCAAATACCACTTCGCTGATTCAGCCAATTCATCAGGAGGTTATTGCTGGTTTCAAGAAATTATACACTCGTCCGCTGTTTCGTCGGTGTTTTAAAGCATGTCAGTTCTCCTGAACAATGACATCAAAAACGTTTTGGTAAGAAAAATTTGATATTCTTGAAGCTATCCGGCTCATTCAAATGGCGTGGTCAGAAGTCACTCAACGACAGTTGAATTCTGTTTGGCGAAAGCTGTGTCCATCCTGCATTCAAGGAGAAGGAAACGATTTCCCTGAAATTATGGATGAAGTTGTGACAACTGCTAGAAAATTAAATTGGATGTGAATGAAGATGACAATGAAGAGCTCATAATGGAACATGAAAGACAAATAATGAACCAGTACGGTTTTCTTCAATTTCATAAAATTGAAAACTACAAGAAAACCTCTAATGATTTTGATAATCTGTTAATGGTACCACATAATAGATAAAATTCGACAACTTAAATGTTATAGTAATAAATTTGAATGTTCGTTTTTCATTTTTGAAATGACTTAGACAAAATTCCGAAAACATATCGAAGTTGCAAAAAACTGATATTTAAAGTTTACTCATCATCAAATCGCTTAAAATCAGAGATAATATGGCGGCATTCATATGACAGAATACAGAATAACAGTGTTGCCAAATTAAAAATTGATAATTCGTTCAGGAAAAACAGCGGTGGTACTATTTAACGTATGGTACGATTTGGCCTACTTTCTCCCTATATAATTCAATATGTTATGTCTTTAATTGTAATGTCCAAATATTTTAAAAAAAGAAAATATACAAATAAACATGTTTGCATGTTTGTTTTTTGCATAAAAACTCCATAAGAACTACAAGACATTACTACTGATCGACCTGACGTACAGTGCCGGATTACACTAATAGTTCGCATCCCACTATGAAGTGCATACACTAGTGACATCAACGGCATGCACGATTAGCAATATGACACTGTGATAAACACAGTGCACCTAGCATCCTTCGCCGTTCTAAATGCTACAGGATGGATTTTTAATATTATTTATACAAAATAAGATAATTGTATAGGATTTTTGATGATAAATTTAAATATTACATGCAAATATAAATATAATAAATTAATAAATATATTTATATATGGAGGAAAATTGGGGGTCCTGCAGTTCCACAGTGCCTATGGACGAGCCGCACCTGTTAAAACGTGACTTCAGTAAAATAACACAGGAATAGATAACCTGTCACTACATAAACGAAGCTATTTCCAATTTATATCATATTATTCCTGAAGAAAAGTTAGGATAGTTTTCATCAAGGATACTTTCATTATTATTATTATTAATATATTTAAAAATAAAAATTATAAACGGAATTTATAAAATTGTTTAGTGCTCATCATTCATAACCACTGATGTCACGTGCCACCCACAAATGCTTCTTGTATCAATTGTTGCATAAGTTCCTCGGATTGGCTCTCATATAGTTACAGATTTATCAATTAATAATAAAATTTTTATTTAGTTAATTAAAGCACTTCATATTTATTCTGTTTTTAGTTCTTATTTTTAGATGACACTGATTCCCCAAAACTGATAATTATATGTGTTCGACGGACCACTGTATACGATACAGAAGAAAAAAAAGCGTGTGACCAGGACGGTCGACTGTTAACAAGTGACTTTATTGTGTTATTTACAGTTTTTACAAATTAGAGAGGGGAGAGGTTTCCTCCTTAATCGCAGTCAAGAAAAACAAAATCATAAAGTTATTGTCAAACACCTGGAGCAAATGGTTCTGAACAATATGGTCGTCGTAAATCCATTTTTAATTGAGGAATAATCGATCAACGAATATGCAAAGACTTATGGAAGTTTGAAATTAAGTGATTTGTTCTTAACAACAGCTGTTGTTAAATTTTATTGTAATTTAATTATTATCTGTTGACACGACATTTCAAATTTTCTTCTTTGAAGCTTCTTAATTATTCGTAACTAAGAAAAATAAAAAGCTCTTAAGTCTTTTTCGGACCATTTCTCCATGTTTGATGTATAAATTTTCCCTACATCTATTAAAAAATCATTATCAAATTTTTAACTCAATTCAAATGAGTTAATAATCATCGCGGTTTGTCTCAACGATTGTATAAACTAAAACACAGATTAAATAGTAAATCCAAGTAATTAAATTTTAATAATTTAATGTTTACTTCTGAGATTCTAAAATTTTTTCATTCTCCAATTTAATTTTGACCATAGTAGATACTGCTGTATTTACCTTTACTCTACATATTTTGCTATACTTCATGTTCTTTTCAATATTTTCTAAAGTTTGCTATTACATTTACACAAACACTGTCTTTTGTAGCTATAAATCAATTATTAATTATTTATTTTGTTGTCATAGGACAAAATAAATAATTAATAAATATGAAACATCGCGTGTAAAAAATTTTTCTCTGTTGTTTAAAGGATTGAGAAAAAAAAATTTGCATATTTAGATTCATAGAAGCACATCTTTTCCTCCAGTAGGAAGTAACGATTTATCTTTATTTCCTCTGATATTTTGAAGCATTTGAACTGATGAATCATCCAAACTTCATTATACCATCAATATTAATCAATAGTACATAAATATCATCTGGTATCAATAAGGAACCATCAATAGTAAGACATGTACAGTCGGTTCCATAAAGATTTGTACCTAAGCGGAAGGTGTTCGGTTTCCTTCCAATACAGATAGGCCTCGATTAGCGCGACTTCGAATAGCGCGAATTCGATTAGCGCGACTTAAAAAATTGATACCGTTATTCGGTTAGCGCGAGAAAAGATTCGATTAGCGCGAGTTGTAAACACAGATCAGTCTTACTAACAAAGCTCCTTTTATGATGTCAAT
>AYEL01071268.1:0-42541 GCA_000484575.1 Olivierus martensii
AACTCGGCTCCTCGGAACAGTAGGCAGACGCTCTACCGATGCTGCTATCAGTCTCTATCGCTTATTCTTGTCAGTTTAGAGCACGTGACGAGCACATCCCGCACGTATACTTCCCTCCCTATTCTCAGTCACAACAGACAAGTCCATTTGAAACTGCCTTGAATCTCGGTACAAGTACCTGACTTTACAATTGATCAACTTCCGGTGAGCTTAGCCCCTACGAGGTAGGTACAAAACTTTATGGAACCGACTGTACCACACATTATTATAAGATGATAATGAAATTTATATGTAGAAAAGATAATTTATACAAAATAATTTATTCCATTGTCAAATATCTGATGCGAATAAGTGACTGAAAAATATTATACATAACAATTGAATTCATTATAATTAAAAACCGTTCTATTGTAACATTAAAGTCAATAATCGATTGGCACACTTTTAAAAATATTGTTTTTCGGGCAATGTAGAGATAACTTTTTAAGGTTAAATGATTTTATTAGAATTATTTATTAATTTGTAATTCAAATGAAGATCCAAGATCGATCCAAGATTGATGGTCCGAATCCCAAACAATGTTACTAGGATATAGCCTACTGATTTTCATATTTTACCTATGTAATTAATTGTCCAACGGATATAGCCTGCTCTTTGTAGTTCTGATAAGTAAATATATAATCATATCAAATAAAAGTGGAACAAAATTTTAAAAATATCCTAAAATTTATATTTTGCAAGATTTACAAAAAGCTATTCTTAATTAATTATTATTATTATTATTATTATAGTTGTTGTTATTAAGAAATCTGTGATGAGAAAACTATTTTGTGAAATAATATTTAGATAATTTTAAAAATTTCTATTCATTAACATTATAATAGGTGATATAGTGGAAAATGTTTTCCATTTATATATTGCCTATTGTTATAAATATGAATTAAAAGTGTTCAGTTAATTAAAAATATCGATTGATTGTGTTATGTGCGTGATCTTGCATCATTTTTCGATGCATCACGCATAATTTTCATTTATGTATCTTTTAAAAAATTATTCTAAAAATTTTCCGTTTAATCCGAAAGAATTTCAGGTGAGCATCTTACATTCACTTTATGCTAAGGATCACGTTATTTACTTTTTTCTTAATCACGTTAAAATATTATTTCTTCGAATCAGTAAAGGTAAATTTTACAATGTAAAATAGTTCGAATTGTTATTAATTTTCGAATAATAATCGTTAGAAGAGTAGATAACTTTCTCTATTTGAAACGAAAGGTGCTGCGCCTTTGGTAAGGTTTCTCTGCAGATAAACAGTTATTTGCGGACAAGCTCACACTGAGGCATATTTCTCTGACAGATTTAAATACGATGCTCATGAAAAAAATCACTTTTAGTAAATTCCTTTTACTAAATATTTAATGATATAAAAATGATTTTTTAAACTACAAATTTGCTTGAATTTTGATTTCACATTCTGATTAGTCAGCTTAAATTTGGTAAAAGTTCTAATTATAAAGATATTTTAAAATCATTTTAATGAAAAAGCAGCCAGAATCGTTTATTTTGGTTACTCAACCTATTAAATGCAAAGAAAAAATTTTAAAAAAATTGTATGGCTTCAATAAAATTACTATCATTAAAAAAGATTCAAGATTTGACAACATTTTAGTGTCAACTTTTTAGTTTTAAATAATTTCTCTGGGTGAGTGATGCATATATTAATATCGAAGAAAGCTAGAACATAGATTATTGAAACATTTGGACTGAACATCATCAATATGTTGAATTTAATTTGTGATTGTGTTTTTCCCGAACTTTTTGCTTTCTCGAGATTAGGAAATTCCCGAATTAGTGATTAATTTATATCTCGAGATTTGAGATTCCCTGTCGGAAATTCTGGAAAAATTAGAAATTTATAAAAAAAATGTTACACATTATTATAAGATGATAATGAAATTTATATGTAGAAAAGATAATTTATACAAAATAATTTATTCCATTGTCAAATATCTGATGCGAATAAGTGACTGAAAAATATTATACATAACAATTGAATTCATTATAATTAAAAACCGTTCTATTGTAACATTAAAGTCAATAATCGATTGGCACACTTTTAAAAATATTGTTTTTCGGGCAATGTAGAGATAACTTTTTAAGGTTAAATGATTTTATTAGAATTATTTATTAATTTGTAATTCAAATGAAGATCCAAGATCGATCCAAGATTGATGGTCCGAATCCCAAACAATGTTACTAGGATATAGCCTACTGATTTTCATATTTTACCTATGTAATTAATTGTCCAACGGATATAGCCTGCTCTTTGTAGTTCTGATAAGTAAATATATAATCATATCAAATAAAAGTGGAACAAAATTTTAAAAATATCCTAAAATTTATATTTTGCAAGATTTACAAAAAGCTATTCTTAATTAATTATTATTATTATTATTATTATAGTTGTTGTTATTAAGAAATCTGTGATGAGAAAACTATTTTGTGAAATAATATTTAGATAATTTTAAAAATTTCTATTCATTAACATTATAATAGGTGATATAGTGGAAAATGTTTTCCATTTATATATTGCCTATTGTTATAAATATGAATTAAAAGTGTTCAGTTAATTAAAAATATCGATTGATTGTGTTATGTGCGTGATCTTGCATCATTTTTCGATGCATCACGCATAATTTTCATTTATGTATCTTTTAAAAAATTATTCTAAAAATTTTCCGTTTAATCCGAAAGAATTTCAGGTGAGCATCTTACATTCACTTTATGCTAAGGATCACGTTATTTACTTTTTTCTTAATCAAAATATCGATTTTCGAAATTTTTCGAAAAATTAAAAATATCGATTGATTGTGTTATGTGCGTGATCTTGCATCATTTTTCGATGCATCACGCATAATTTTCATTTATGTATCTTTTAAAAAATTATTCTAAAAATTTTCCGTTTAATCCGAAAGAATTTCAGGTGAGCATCTTACATTCACTTTATGCTAAGGATCACGTTATTTACTTTTTTCTTAATCACGTTAAAATATTATTTCTTCGAATCAGTAAAGGTAAATTTTACAATGTAAAATAGTTCGAATTGTTATTAATTTTCGAATAATAATCGTTAGAAGAGTAGATAACTTTCTCTATTTGAAACGAAAGGTGCTGCGCCTTTGGTAAGGTTTCTCTGCAGATAAACAGTTATTTGCGGACAAGCTCACACTGAGGCATATTTCTCTGACAGATTTAAATACGATGCTCATGAAAAAAATCACTTTTAGTAAATTCCTTTTACTAAATATTTAATGATATAAAAATGATTTTTTAAACTACAAATTTGCTTGAATTTTGATTTCACATTCTGAGTAGTCAGCTTAAATTTGGTAAAAGTTCTCATTATAAAGATATTTTAAAATCATTTTAGAGAAAAAGCATCCAGAATCGTTTATTTTGGTTACTCAGCCTATTAAATGAAAAGAAAAAATTTAAAAAAAATTGTATGGCTTCAATAAAATTATCATCATTAAAAAAGATTACAAGATTTGACAACATTTTAGTGTCAACTTTTTAGTTTTAAATAATTCCTCTGGGTGGGTGAAGCATATATTAATATCGAAGAAAGCTAGAACATAGCTTATTGAAACATTTGGACTGAACATCATCAATATATTGAATTTAATTTGTGATTGTGTTTTCCCGAACTTTTTGCTTTATCGAGATTAGGAAATTCCCGAATTAGTGATTAATTTATATCTGGAGATTTGAGATTCCCTGTCGGAAATTCTGGAAAAATTAGAAATTTATAAAAAAAATGTTTGTTAAACAAATACCTGTTTGTAGTAAGGACAAAAAACGATGCTGAAAAAGTCATGCAAAATGAAAACAAATATTATTGGGATTTTATGTTTGTTTTTTATTTAATATTTTAATTATATTGAAAAAATAAATCATATGTCAAAAATATTTTTAAAAAATCGTAGTTATTTTACAGTTATTTTGTCAGTTTTATTAAAATAGGTTTTCAATATAATAGTTTGTATTATTATTTTCGATAATATAAACACTCTATTAGTTAGTCTGCTAAACAGGATGCTATGTTTGAATATAAAAATTCTAGAAATAGAATTTTTGTGCCCAATCTTATGTAGAATATGAGTTTTTTAGTCTGTTGAAATGCTTTTTTTACACGTCACTATATTTGATTATCTTGACCAACAGACACGCCTCTTAGGAAAAATTTAGGACTCTCCTATTTTGGCTGCATAATTTTCTAAGAGAGCTCTATAATCGCTGGCCATTGGGTGAAGTTGAAAGTTTTGGGGAACAATTGAAAGCTAGCTATTCACTCATAACCTGTGATACACTATATAACCAAGGTGACCAAACTGCGGCACTTTGGTACCTTCAGTGTGGTTCCATACCATACCGAGACGGAAATCGCCAGCACAATCACTAAATCTAATTTAGTAGAAATTATACATTTTTTCCATACTGGGTTTACAATGTAACGAAAATTCCCTGGATTCGTCAAATCTATGATATGTTTTTTCATTATTGGATATAAACTCCCTGAGCTATAATGTGATGCAGAAAGTCATGGCTTAGTTTTTTTTATTTTAGGATCCAGAATAGGTTTCTCATAAAGGAGAATATCCGCTTATCAATTCACATACAATGGGTGATCGGTTAACGAACAGTTCGGATTACGAACATTATCTTAGAACGGATTATGTTCGTTAATCGATCACCCACTGCTATTTAATTTTGATTGACGTCAACTGAGATATAGGAGTTCAGTGACATGTCGTCGCTTGTTAAATTTCGAAGTTCAAATGTTTTTACATAAAACTCGGTTTTTACGGTATAATTCCCAAAATTATGAAAGCAATGAATGGAATTATAGAATATTAGCAAACAGAAGTGAATGCTTAACTTTCAATTAATTCCATAGATTATAAAATCATTTCTGATTCGTGGAAATTATTCCTGGAAAAATTCAAACAAATATAAATAAATGAATTATAGTTATGTATATTATAGATCATTTATAATTAAGTAATAATTAATTATATTTTAACAATTAAATATTATAAATTTTTAATTTTATTTTGCATTCTGCACATTTTCAGTGAGGAATCTTTCCCTTAACAATTTTGATATCCTTATTTACGGTCCTATATTTCTATTTAAGATTAGACAATTTATTTATAGAATACTGTATTAATAATATATGACAAAAATAATTATATACTGTATTCTACAAATATTATATTAATTTTATAAGTATATTTATATAAATA
Source organism: Olivierus martensii (assembly GCA_000484575.1). Taxonomy (NCBI): domain Eukaryota; kingdom Metazoa; phylum Arthropoda; class Arachnida; order Scorpiones; family Buthidae; genus Olivierus; species Olivierus martensii. The sequence continues at coordinate 5,307 of AYEL01071268.1, forward strand.
TATATGAATTTTACATAAAAATTTATATTCGGTACTGGTATTAATTAAATATTTCATATGAAAATTTGTAACTAAAATGACTAGAAAAAAATAACTGGTAATTTTTAAAAATGAAAAAATCTCGGACGAATTGAAATAATTTTTGCTCGTTTATTCAGCTACTTTGCAACAGCTTAGGATTTGATTAAAGGAGTGATGATTAATGCTAAATTAATGTTGATGGAAAGAAAATAATGTTGGAATTAATAAAAGTTCGTTAAAATGACGAATCATTAACTGATTCATCATTTTAATAAGCTCTTATTAATTTCGCAAATATATTTTGCAGTATGCTATACCCTGAGAGAGCTATCGACTAACTGTTGATTTTTTTTATAATTTAAAAACTGCGATATGTGATCTAGCTATTGAATTTTTATTAAAAATGGCATTTTTATTTATCAAATTATGTTTTATTTGAATTATTTATCCAACATTTCATTTATCAATCTCTGTTATTTCAAGCTAACCAATTCACCCATTGAATCTCATTCGTTCAATCTTCTTGTTGATTTTATCACGCACATTGCAGCATACATCCTATATGAATAGAAAACAATAAAATTTAAAAATATAATGCAAAAATTAAGAGATCAAAGATTATAAATTTTATTATACTGCAATTAATTTTTCTAAGTTCAGTTACAAGTTTTAAGATCACTTTAGAATCCACCATAGTTCGGCACTTGTAATAGACTCTTGATATGGCCGCTGCCTTATATATATATCTTATCTATTGTCAGTAGCAGCGAATTTAAGTTAGTAACGCCCTTAGGCAATATATTTCTGTACCTTTGCAAAAAATAAAAAATTACCTAAACAAAAATTATGAACAAGGATTTATATTTGCTATAATATCTTTTAAAAATAGAATAGGCAGTTTTAAGCATATGCCCTTAAGTAATTGCCTAGATTTGCCAATGTATAGATCTGTTGCTGCTCTTGTGCAGCAGTAGATCTACACATCAGGGAGGAAATTAACCAACTAGTCCAAAGATACGCATCGTCGGGTAAACGGAATTTCGAACCATTTGTAATTTAAATGATCAATGCATGCATAGATATAATGAAATTAAAATATATAGACACTCGATTAACTGACCCTATGGGGTCAGATCTTGGGCCAGATAAAAGAATGGCCAGTTAATCCGAAAATACACGCAAAATACCATTTAAAAGTTGTAAATTAAATAAAAAATATACTGTATATAAAAGTTTATTAAATATTTACTTAAATGAAGACCACCGATTTTTTTGATTTTTTGAAGTAGCATTAGGCCATTTTTTATAAGAATTATGTTAATGGCATATGAATTATCATATTGATCGATATATCTTATCGATCAATATGATACTTTACTTCCGAATAAATTTATCTTCTTGATTTTTTGAAGTAGCATTAGGTCATTTTTTATAAGAATTATGTTAATGGCATGTGAATTATCATATTGATCGATATATCTTATCGATCAATATGATACTTTACTTCCGAATAATTTATTCATTTTTATCCCCGCTCATAGCTGACAAACATATGATCGATTAAAATGAAACCAGATAAGAGAGAATGTACTGTAGTTATTTTTAACTGAAAACATTTAAAATTTTCAGAGTTCGATTGAGGTTGGTATAATATCTGTAATAGTATCATATATCACAATAATTTGTAATATGCTTTTTTTAAAGAGGAAATGTCCGATCTGAAAAATATCGAAAATAATAATAGCGACTTGAAAATTTTTCAACTCGCTTTTATTGTTTCAAATACCATATTTATACGATTGCTCTGTCATCAGTCGGGATCAATGGCGGCTTGTGACATGAAATCGTGGGGGTGCTGCAACTATCGAAATATACATATACATTGTATTGGTAAATACATTGTACACGTATTTGGATAAAATAGCAAAATTATGGTAAAAATTAAAAACAAAAAAAATCGTGACATGAAATCGCGGGGGTGCTGCAACTATCGAAATATACATATACATCGTATTGGTAAATTCATTGTACACGTATTTGGATAAAATAGCAAAATTATGGTAAAAATTAAAAACAAAAAAATATTGTTTGTTATCGATAAAATTATACAGTTTATAACGTCTTTAATTATAATGTCAAAATATTTTTTTTTGTATATTTTACGCCCCCATTCCAATCAGGGAGATTACTAAGGGGGCGGGGCCAGTTCCAATCAAGGGCTGCACCCACACCCGTGGAGGGGGCCGGATGGTGAAGGACTGGGATCACCGGGCTGGGCCCAGTACCCCGAAAAAATCTGGGACCAGATCCGGGTCGCAAACCCAGGTCCTGCGTGGCATGCTGACAGCATTACCACTCGGCCATCCGGCCGCCATATCAAAATATTTAAAGACATGGAGTAAACACAATAAGCACTATGAATACGCTAGTACTGGCACAACCTGCATATAAACAACAGTGGAACTGCACGATGGACAGTACTACATTATGCAAATAGCTGGAATCTCATTATGACCTGAATCTGTTTGCACTAGTAGCAATATGGCAGTGGTAAACACAGTACCACTAGCATTCTTTGCTCTCCTAAGTCATACATAATAAATTATTATTATTTTTATACAAAATAAGAGAATTGTATAGGGTTGTTGATAAAATTAAATATTACAAGCAACCATGGATGTTACTAATCCAAAAGAGCAAATGATTATAAAGTATACGAATTTAATTGCGTAAGATTGTATTGATGTACCAGTACTGCTTCGTGAGGATTTAATAAGCAAATAAATATCAATCAACTATTCAGCTGCTAATTTTCTTTCAATATCCGCGGCCCGTTACTACTTGCTGTTCAACAGATATCAACCGCTACTGCTACAACTCATCTGCTCATTTAGAACTGTTGACTCTGCTGAACGTAGCTAATATGCTGATTGCCGGAAATCTCTTTCAAGTAATTATTATTTAATATGAAAGAATTCATATATTTAAAATCTTGATATAACGAATTTCAATAAATTCGTTTATTTTCAAGTTCATTATTATTTGAGATATCAAATCCAGTTATTTATTTTTTGCTTAAAATATAGAATTTTATATAAAATTAATGAAACCTTGTTTCTTTTTTTATAACACAAAATAAATTATATATCTGAAATTCCCAAACAACACAGAGTATCCTGCCAATACATATATAAAGCAAGTGTTACATTTTTTTTTTGTTTTATATCAAGAAAAATTGGGAGTACTGCAGTTTTGCAGTGCCTATTCACGAGTCGCCCCTAATCGGAATGGTTTATAAATATTGTTGGTCTTAAGAGTTACTTGTATAATCATTATTAACAAAAATATGAATTAAATCAGAAAATCTCTTGGGTGTTTTCCAATATGAGTATTTACAACTGAGAAGGGATTTTTTTTTTGTCAACAGATGACGCCACTTTCCACTCAGTAAGAGTACTAAGTGGCGGGGCAAAACAAGCCTCGGATTGTGGAGGATGGGGATCGACAGGCTGGGCCCGGACCCCATGATAAATTTTTTCAAGGGGTGGGACCCGAGATTCGAACCTGGGTGCCCACCCCTGCAAAGGGGTCAGTCGGATTGTGGAGGATGGGAATCGACAGGCTGGGCCCGGGCCCCATGATAAATTTTTTCAAGGGGTGGGACCCGAGATTCGAACCTGGACCCTCCAGAGTGGAAAGCCAAAGCGTTTCCACACGGCCAATCTGGCCGACACTGAGAAGGGATTAGTTCAGTATAGAACAGTTCTGTCACTGAATCTGTTGTGACTCCTTTTTAGCAAAATCTGTGATGTGCATCATACAATCTAGTTATTTATTCAATATTTTTTAAAATATCAACTATGTCTAATCTTTATATATACAGTATTTTCGATTGTTGGCTTGAGACTTATAAGATAGGGTTCATGTTCTTCTGTCTGTATAAAGAAACTACATAAGCACTTCTAGCAGTAAGAGTAAATACTTTTTATTTTACTTCAGCTATAAACATTTTATGTTTGTGTCAAATAATTTCCTAAACCAACAATTGGCAAACTTTTTTGCTTGCAGATCAGAAGCAAAGTATATGAGCTGATGGTGGGTAATATTCATCTACTGAACTATTATTAGTCTACTTTTAGGAAATGGAGACTTATAAGATAGGGTTCATGTTCTTCTGTCTGTATAAAGAAACTACACAAGCACTTCTAGCAGTGAGAGTAAATACTTTTTATTTGACTTCAGCTATAAACATTTTCAGTCTGTTGACCATTTTCAAGTAGCATTCTAACTGTAATGTTTTCGAATCAGAAGAATCATTCTAGTTGCCATAGAATGTATATTTTTTTAAAAATTGTTGTTTAGAAATTTATTCTTTTATTCTAATATATGTTCTTCTGAAAACATTAAAAGAAACCTTAATGCAGCATTTGTTAATCCTATAGGATTGTTCAATTGTACAGGCTAGAATTTCATTTTTATTATAATTTTAGTTTATATTATTGCCAATAAATGGCACAAAATGGATTCAAATCTATATATCTAAAATGAAATGTTGTCTGTCTGTTCCACAAAGATTCCCACAATGTTTGACCTTCCATTATCTGCATTATTTTAATAGATCATTGCATTTTAGCTCAATAAGTTCTGTTTGAAAATTTTTGATACAATTTCCATTTCACACCAAATGGAGTGCTAAATAGCTTGAAATCACCAGTGTGTGAATGTCAGGAAAATGAAAGGAAAAGGCATTCTTAAGTCACAAATATATTACTCTCTGTAGATTTAGTCTTCTGAATGTAGGAAAAAGAGCAGTTTGATTTCTGCAGCTAATTTTCCACAAGTGTAGTTTGTTTTGAAGATTAAATAAGTATTTCCATATGTTATATATTAACTAAATTTTTTCCCTGAAGCTATAAAAATACCAGAAACTTCAAATGTTAAATCCACTAAAAATACCAGACTTGAAAGCCATTATATAATTATTTTTTCATGCAATGCATACATTCTTTTTAGCATGACACCTCGACTGAACCAGCAAACATCACAGAAATATAGCAAGTCTCCATACCATGGATGCTCTGTACTGATTATCTGAATTATACTGAATTATATACTGGCTCTCTGAATTATTCTGAAATATATTTATATATTTTTATATTGTTTGAGTTTCAATGTTTGTCAAAATTTGAAGTTCTCTAGCAGTGTTTTTGATCTTCTTGTACACTTACCACTATATATTATATCACTGCTAATATTAATGCACACAAAGCTTCTGTGAAAAATAAATGTTATAATTGAATAAATATTAAATACCATTGTTTTCATTTTCTTGTCTACAATTTTATTTAAAATTTTGAAGAATCTCAAAAATATTAGTTGTCCCAGGCCTTGCAGTTTCTCTGAAAAGTACTGAATTCATATATCAGTTCCTTAAATGTTATATTATATTTTTCATTATTGTTATTTAGGTGTAATTTTAGTATATAGTTATCATAGTCCCATAAATTCTGAAAGTAATTTAGCCAGGTTTTCTTTATCTATTATGTTGATTCTTACATTATTTTTAATAACACCATTTAAATTTCTTAATATTTTATATGTTTTAGGCTGAAGTCAGGTCACATCATTTTTTAATTGAGAAACAAACTCATTCCATGTTTTTGTATGTTTTATTCTGACTGCTCTTTTAGCCACTGTTCTTTTTCTAGTTTATATAATTTGATAGTAATCTTTGTAGATATTTCTTAAAAACATCTCTTTTATCCTCTATTATTTGAATGATCTCATTATACTAATTCTTTATTCCTTTCTTCCTATATATTTTTTCTTCTTCCAAGACTTTCAATCACAGCTTCTAATAATATCTTCAAATTTTTCCATTCTTCTTCAATGCCTTCAGCAGCTCCAGCTCTCTACATTTATCACTTACTCTATTTTCTTATAATCATTTAATGGTTAGACTTGTATGTTTTTTTTTATCTTGATCTTGTTGTTTTTTATACAGTTTTTTTCAAATTTTTTGGAATGACACTATTGACATCAATAGAAAGTGGTAATCTCTAATTCAAATCCTTAAAATATTCAAACATTCAGTACATACCTAGCTAATTTATTATTTTATAATAATAATCATAATCAGTTCTTCATTTGTGCCTTCTGTCCTTCCATATAAACTTGACTTTCTTAATGTTCAAAATTGAATTCATTACTTTTAGATCATTATATGTTGTATGATATAAAGTCTTTTAATTTTATGCTGTTGTTATTAATCACCTCATCAAGTAGCATCCAATGCAGTCTTTTATTGGAATATTTGCTATTCTAGCAGTTAGATCTCCCAGTATATCTATGAAATTATTAATATTAATTTTTCCAAATATATCTTACAATAGTATGTGAAAAGCATCATTTTCTTCTTCTTTTCTCTCTGTTGATGCATATACTTCTATTATAGTTATGATGATGTGAGTTTTTAATTCTTACCCTTATTATTATTTTTTGTTATTATTTTTTTCATTATATAGACAATAATTTACTATATTGTTTCTTAGTAACATTTATATTATTTACATTATTCTTGATCTTGCTTTATCATCTCTATTTACTCCTGAGTGTAATTGAATTAATATAATCAAGATTACTGTTCACATTACTTATGACACTTCTACTCCATAAAAGTTAATTGTCAAATTTTTAAAATCAGAGTTCAGGTCATTTACATGAAAAAAAATTATTAGAAATATTTGAACAAATATAATTTATCAAAAACTGATTAAAAAATGATTTATTCATAAATATCTTTGTTTTCTTTAAAATAGAATGTGCCATTATCTTTGAAAATTTTCATTTTTTTTGTTTTAATTTGTTAAATTTCACATAATTTTTCCAATAATTCATAAATTTTCATAAATATCCTTTATTTTCCTCTATTTTAGATATAAGATCAGATATTGAAAAACAGTAAAAATGAACAAAACAAACCCAATATAAATTATAATATTTCATCTTAAAAAATTTGTTTTAATTTGTTAAATTTCACTTAATTTTTCCAATAATTCATAAATTTTCATAAATATCCTTCATTTTCCTCTATTTTAGATATAAGATCAGATATTGAAAACAGTAAAAATGAACAAAACAAACCCAATATAAATTATAATATTTCATCTTAAAAAAATCTTGAAATATCAGGGGGAGAGAATTTTTCAATAGGAAATAATTTTTCATTGACTTAAATCTTAAATTTTTAAATTCCACTGTTCTTAAAATATCACAAATAATTCAGCAAGCATTTTAAAGCAAAAATACAAAAATTTATTATTAGTAAAACTACATTTACTAATAATATCAGAGATAATATTTTCAGCCTTCTTATATGTCTTTCAGATTGTAGCCAAGGCACTAGTTTAGTATTATCTTAGTTCATTCATTTCATATTTTGAAAATTTATTGTCTAGTTACTGTCTGAGCATTAAAAAAGGTCTCATAATGCAAAATTTCTTTATATTTTTATATTTCAAAAATTTATCAGAAAATCTATAAAAAATGGAAACTAGACTTTTCATTATCCTATTTAATATAAAACAAGATAAGAGATTTTCTGTGTATTATATATTAGGTTTACAGTGTGTATATTGGAACAAGTAGAAAATATTAACTGCATAGTTGTTTTGGAAAACATTTTGGATAAATCTATACTTATTTTAATAAGTATAGATATTCATCCTGACTAAAAGAAAAAAGAACGTTTGAATAATAATTATTATTGTATTAAACTTACGATAAACTTAAGCACAAGGAGCAGTGAGCTAAAAAGCAACATTTATTAAACTGTAGTAAAAACGCTTTCGATATACAATGATATCATCTTCAGTTACAAATGCATTTGTAACTGAAGATGAGAAGGCTGAAAATATTATCTCTGATATTATTAGTAATTGTAGTTTTACTAAAATTTAAAACTGTTTCAAGCAGTTTTAAATTTCTTCAAATTTTATAATTATTATTGTCTTTTGCTTTCAGAAATTTTGCCAAAATAACATGTTTCAAGCAGTTTTGAATTTCTTCAAATTTTATAATTATTATTGTCTTTTGCTTTCAGAAATTTTGCCAAAATACGTGCTGCTATTGAAAAGGAATATGGACAGGTGAGTTAAAAAATTTCTATTTTTCATTACAAAAAAAATTAGTATTTATTTTATATACTATATTAAGATTAAAATATATTGAAAATTTAACAAGCTTGGTAATGCTCAAATTTTTAACTACTAGTACTATTATTTAAAAATTTCTGTTTTATATTCAAATTTTAATATGTCAAAAATTTTCAACTTTTTAGTTAATTCTGAAAATAAAAAAGTAAAGTTTCAATATTCAAATAATGAAAAAAACATAAATTATAAACTGCATTTTAAAGCAATTTTATAATTAGGTTTTTCAGTAAATCTATCAAATTTTACATAAAAATAAACAATAAACATATTCAGCAAGGTATTTTCAGCTATCAACATAGTCTATCTTAGTTAAATATTTTATCTGAGGTAGTCTATGTAGATAATTGAAAACATTTTTTATTAACTAATACATCCTACTATAATATGCTTGCTGTTTACTTTTTATACTTTAAATACACAGCACCATTGAGCAGACCCAAAGTTAGCTTAATATAGAAAATAAACTTTAATGAGAAACGTACAAATAACAGTTTTTTATATAATTCTCGAACTTATAGAATTATATAAGAAAACTGTTATTTGTATGAGGTGATGAGGGTGTAGCAATGCCAAAAACGTTTCTCATTAAAGTTTATTTTCTATATTAAGCTAACTTTTGGTCTGCTCAATGAAAAGAATAAACTTTAATGAGAAACATACAAATAACAGTTTTTTATATAATTCTCGAACTTCGAGAATTATATAAAAAAACTGTTATTTGTATAAGGTGATGAGGGCGTAGCAATGCCAAAAACATTTCTCATTAAAGTTTATTTTCTATATTAAGCTAACTTTTGGTCTGCTCAATGGTGCTGTGTATTTAAAGTATAAAAAATATATAACCTGTCAGAGCAGTAAAGGCAAAGAATTTGTTTACTTTTATTTAGATTTTACAGTTAGAAATCTTTTGTATTGTTAAATTTCACTTTAGATAATAAGCAATAAACTTAATAAATACTTGAATTTTGATTTTTTTTTTCCTTAAATATAAAAATACTATAAAATTTCAAAAATAAAATTTTTTAATATTATTCTGATTGCTTTTATTGATTTTTCATTAGCATATTAAAATATCAGATGGAAAACATATAGAAATTTAAATAATTCAAAAAGCACTGTAAACAGGAATACAAAATTTATTGAAGCACTTATTAAATTATTTATATTAGTTTATGAGCAACAAAACTTGAATGTTTAATAATATAGGAATATCTATATTTATTCTGATATCATAGAAAAGAAAACAAAACAAACAAGAAAATAATAGTATCTATGAACAACCTGCTCTCATTTAAACATTGTATTTTGTAATATAAATTTTTAATTGATTCAATTAACAGTTTCTTATTTTAGAGATTTCATTATAAATGCTCAATAACAAGGTGTGCTTATTAATTTCTAGAGAATGCTAGAAATTAAGACAAAATAATAAATATAATGAAATTACCTTTAATATTTTTCAAATTATGAGCCTTTTGCTTCTATACATTTTATCCATCTCTTTTTCTAATTTTCAAAACATGTTTTAAAATAATCTCCTTTTACAGATCTTAAAATTTTTGTCATTTTCTTTTGTGTGATTTCTAGTGTCAAATTTTCTTCCTTTGAAAGATGAATGCAACATTACATTGTCATCAAATGCCTCTTATAACATTTCATACATTTCATTGAAGTTTTTTTAAATTGAAATAAAATTTAATGCATATCCTATATTTCCTATGAATGTTATAATGCAAATGTGCCAAACAATAAAACTAATTTAAACTAAATTAAAGGCAGATCAAGCTAAACACAGAAAAGTAAATATTTTTCTACTTCCTTTTTTTTTGGAAAATGTTTAAATAATAATAATATAAGATTAGGTTAATTATTTATTTAATATATTTGTCATATTTTTTAAATTCACAAAAATTAATGAACATATCTTGTATAAAGTGAGGATTTTTGATAGAAACTGCTCTATCTTGAAATATGGTCACATGTTAAATAATTGTTGTACAATTGATTTGTTGTTAGATCATTTTGCTATTGAAGTGTAAAATTCTTGTATAATTTTTGATATTTTCTAAACTTCAGATATACTGTATACATGAAATTTACTATTCAGATGTTCATACAACTCAAGAACTTCTGTATAAATTATGATATTTCAGAAAATTTATAATAATTTTATACTGTAATTTTTCTGTTTCATCTATAATCTAACATTTAATAAAACATTACATGAAACAATTACATTTAATAAACATGAAACATTTAATAAAATCCTCAAGAATGATGATTTTATTAAATGTTTCATGAATAGACTAATTTTTAGTATTATTTAAAATTTTTTATATCAATTGAAAAACAAATAACAATAAAAATATTGTAAATTGTAATTTATTATTATTATTTACATAGAATAATAATAATACAATGCCAAATATTGGTTTACATCATTTAAAAGTTCAGATTACTTAAACTATTTATGTAATATGGTATTTATTGTTTGTTGATTTAAAAATCATATAACTTAACTAATATACCATCATTTCGCATGTGATACTTGCTCATAATTTCATGTGAAATGATTTTATACTAGTAAGCGTAATGAATGATATGGCCATGACATAATGAATCCTCTGTATAAATAAAACAAATGTCAAAACTTTCCCAGCCTGGAAATTTTTAGTTCAGAATTTTTGCTAAGAAATTATTTTTCTGATTTAATAGTTTAAATAAAAAACCTTTCTCCAAGTTTTACGTAAATGGAAGTATACATAAAAATCATATTACCAATGACAAAAAGTACATTATTATTAAGCAAATTGAATTTCTGTCTCTAAAAAATAAATAACATTAAATTAATAATTATTAATTATGATTTATTAAAATGAAACTTTATAATATTCATAAATTGTTTAAATATTCTATTCTAGAAGTAATTTATATTTGTTTAACAGTAATTTAAATAAAATTATTTTATTTTATCATAGTATAGTCAATGGTGGCCAACCTTTTAAGATTTGAAGGCTACTTTTCATTTCAGAAATCACTGGTGGTCTACCTTATAGACTATAATATAGTCTATAAAGTAGACTGCCAGTAATTTCTGCCAGAAAATATGACATCAACCACTGCAAGTTACTTCTCATGGCTTTCCGGTTGACTTGTTGGCCACCACTGGTATATGTTAATTATTTTGATATCAATATTTTAAAAATAGGATAAAATTTGCCTTTTTAAAGTTTAGAAGATTGTGCAATGATATATATCAGGGCTGCTACCAAACTTTTTTATGACCATGAGCTACTTTTTCACTGGAGCAATATAGCGATCTACGATATCCAGGGAATAAAATTACAAAAATAACAATGTCATCTATATAATTCAAAATTTATTAACTAAAATAAACAATTTTTCATAACATGAAAATAGCTATGAATACATGGGTATATAAACAAAAATTTTAATGTGATATTTGGCATGGTGTAGATTTAGCAATTGATTCAAAATTTGGATTATATGATGAAGAGATAATCTTAAAATTTTTATGAATATATTTTGATTGTGAATGTAGTTTGATTTTAAATTTATAATTTTTGCTCTGCTTATTTCGGAGTCTTTTGGATATTCATTTTCATAATTGGAGAACGTTGTTTGAAAATATTTTTCGATATTTCCTTTTTTTGGAATAGCAACAACTGAATTTCATATTAGACAAAATCATTTTCCTTTAACCATGGAAAAAGAAATCATGTTCCCCATTCATGGTAATGATAAGTTTTAATTTTCTTTTCTATGCTCATAATTATGGCTTAAAAAAGAAAAAATTTAAATAATCGAAGAAGTTTATGTTTTAATAAATTTAATCCTTTTAATGCCGAACAATGATATATTGTTGTCCAGACTTGAGTAATATAATAAAGAAAAAAAAGACATGTGAACCTGTAAATGCATTTGTCCAACAAACTTTTGCTTACTCATCGAAATAATCTTCATTTGATTGTTTTTGATACATTATTATATTCTACCGATTGATCTAATCTGCTATTACGTAATAAATGATAAAAGACACAAAGAACGAAAACACTTTGGGAATAACCTCACTTTTCTTGTTTCAACAAGAACACAGACCACTTTTATTTCATATTGTAAAGAGGAAGTTTAACAAGCGAGTTGATCAGAAGATGGTCGGAGGCTTGCGATAGACTAAAAAGTTGGTCGAGATTGACTGGTAGCTCGCAATCAACTGGTTGGGAGCCCTGATATATTTAGTCATACAAAAATTTTTTCTCCTTTTACTTCTTTTTTAAATCTTTTCCTAATACAGATAGTCCTTGACTTATGATTGAGTTTGGTTTTAAAAATTTCAAACTCTGCTATCATAAGTTGGAAATGATCAGAAATTGGAAATGTCCAAAATTTATGGATTTCTCACTACTAACATTTATTAGGACATTAAATATTATCTTAATATTCATAAAGAACACAAAACTACAAAATCAGATACAAAAAAAAAGGATACTTTCCATATAACCTATTGTTGGATCAGGTAATCAAACCCAGATCAATTATATTAATCAGTAGTAGAATTTATAGATGACATCACTGTTGTAAGTACAAGTTAGTCATAAGTCAAGGATCATCTGTATTTTATATTAACAATTACTGAGTACTAAAATATATTTTATTAAATGTAAATAATTCAGCTCAATTATTAAAAGTGGAAAATAAATTTATTAAACTTGAAGATCTTTTTATTAAGCCATCTTCAGCACAACGTATAAGAATTTGAACATAAAAAACTTAGCAAGAACATAATTTGAATTTTAAATTAATATTATAACATTGTATGCAAATACATATACTGTATATTAAAAATAATAATAAAATAAGTTTAATAAATTTATTTTCCACTTTTAATAATTGAGCTGAATTATTTACATTGAATAAGAAGTGGGAAGAAATTATGCATTAATATTTTATTAATCTAAATTTCAATCTGTAGGAATATTTTATATTATTTATGCAATGTTTAATATAATTTAAGATTGCAATTATTTAGAATTTATTCTGAATATTTATTGATTTAATATATTTCTATAGGCATTATTAAAATTAGCAACAACTTATTTACAAAGAAAAGTGCCAAATATTAATGAATTAAAAGGAGATGAAACAGAGGATCAAAGGTAAAATTAAGATGCTATTATTTTCTTTTTATTTGCAGATACTTATAAAGTGTGAATTATGCAATTTTAGACTTATGCAATTTTTCAAAAAATAAAAATTCCATATTATGGACAGATGTTTGAAGTTAATGCTAAAGGTCATGAAAGGGAACTTCTATTACCTATATCATTTTCTGTAAAAATTTCATACTTAAATATGATAATGTGACAATAACCAATGACAAGAAGATACAATACTATTAAGCAAATTGAATTTCTATCTCTAAATAATAAATAACAATTAAACAAATAATTATTAATTCTGACATTCAAATATTTCTAAATAAGCTAAATTTTATCCCTAGTGACCTATTTTTCAATTAAACTGGCAAATTAGCAAATATTTATTAATTATGCTATGGTACCATCATCTGTTGGATTAATAATTAATTAATTCAAATTTAAGCTAAGGTAACACCATCTGTTATTTAATAATTAAATTATAATTTTTATTATTTTCCTGAAATTAAAAATTTGCCTTGGCCTGGAGTTGAACTAGGTCTTTGCACTATCATCCCAACATCTTAACCAATTAGACTACCAAGATATCAGCAGATTTCTGATTTTAGGATGTATACAATGTAATGTAAATAATTTAGGAATTCAAAATAATTAATTTTTTTTTTTTTATAAATAATAGATACAAACTATGTTCTTAGTAGAATATTTATTTTATTTTTATGAAACTGAAGCACTTTTGACTTGTTTAAACCCTCATCAGCAGATTTTTATGTAAAAAAAAAAACTGCTGATGAGGGCTTAATCAAGCTAAAAGCACTTCAGTTTCAATAAAAATAAATAAATAAATATTCTACCTAAAAACAGAGTTGTATCTATTATTTATTTATTTTAGGAATTTTCAAACTTATGCTAATATCAGTGCTCTTGAACTGACTAAACATAGCTATGGAACCCTCATGGCAAATTCAGACAGACAGCTTAGCTCAAGTAGATAACAAATCATAATTCAACCTGACTAGGGGATTATTTCATCCAAATATTCCTAAACTAGGCAAATTTGTAAGAAAGTGACACCATAGTGTAATTAATAAATAATCATTAATTTGGTAGTTTAATTCAAAAATAAGTCACTAGGGATAGAATATTGGTATTAATTTGGAACTCTTCAAAATTGGCTTCAAAGAAACAGATTTTAAACTTTCTGAATAGAATATAAAATAGTGAAGCATCTGCAGATGAATGGAATAAAGCAATCATTGTTACAGTTTATAAAAGAGGTGACATAAATAATTGTAATAACTACAGAGTTTTATTTATAAACTTATAATTGTACTCTGTACAATTGTAAGTTTGTTTAACACAAGATATTAAATGTAATTTTTCTCATAGAATTATTGAATATATTATTTTAAATAAAACTCCTGATGTTTATTAGATTCCTTTTATAAATCAAATAAATAATTTAATAATCAGATTCAACAGTCTGGAATTTTTATTGGCTATACTTCATGATCATAAAAGGATTAAAAGACACATAGTTAAAGATGTGGAAATACAGCTTTGGCACAGAGAGCAAAATTAAGTGATTTATCAATTAAATGGAAGAATGAAAGAATTATACAAGTTGAAGAGAATCCTTTAAAAGGAAAAGTAGCGGAGACAGTAAACATATAAAAGAAAAGTGGATATTATGCCAGTAAATAATCTTAATAAAGCTACGTTTAGACGATGCCTCTCTGCATGCAATGTTGTATGCAGAATGATGCATGCCTCAATGTGCAACAGCCGCATGAGGCATGCAGCTTGCCCTTTCATGTTCACACATAAAGGATATATTGCAGAAGATCCCAACATGAAAAGAGTTATCATTTCAAATGACAAAAGAAAAGAAAAAAAGAAAGTGTTTTGACTCAAAATATTTTGATCGAAGCACTAATAACATCAGTATTTTGAACCAAGTCAGGATAGATTGTTCCAGTCTTTTCAAAAAATTTATTAGAATGACTCGACAACAATAAATGTAACTTCTTCAATAAATTGAAGTGTTTTCTTCACACCCCAATCCATAAAGTAAAGAAAAATTTGCGAAAAAAGTTTAAAAATAATTAAGACAACAAGATGTTGCATGACTACTTGCATGTGTAACCCAACTAGGACAGGGAACACATGTGCCTTCTTGTGCCTAGTATTGCAACAGACTTTGAGGTATGTGTCTTTGCATGCCTTCTTGTGCATCTAGTTGCATGCATCTTGTTACATGAAAAGTAGCACCATCTAAATGTAGCTTAAGATCAGTACTTCTTGGAAATAGTGACTAGAGATAGGTCTTTGTTAAATTTGCTCATTAAAATTATTATTGTTATTTAAAGTCAACATGTATTTATTTAAATTTTTAATATTGTATAAGAACTTTTATTTTCTATGCTTTAAACTGTATGACATTTAAATTTTTTTCTGTTAAATTGTTGTTGTTTTGAATTTGGTGTTGTCAACAAGATATTCTAAAACAGCATTTCTCAAACTATGTTCTGTGGAAGGTCAATAATTGTTCCATAAAAAATTATGAAAATAAATATAAACCACATATGATTTTAAATGCTGTGCCAAGGTTGAAACTGGAATCACTAGTTTATTTTATTGTTTTCATGTGTTTTATTTTACATAATTACAATTTGATAATAAATGTTTATTTTGCTTTCTTAACTCTTAAACTTACTTGCTTAATTTATTTATTATTAATATCTTCCTATACTATAAAATAATCAAGGTGTTCCATAAAAACTTCAGTATTTGTGAACAGGGGCGCTGAGAGGCCGGGGAAGAGGGGACAAATTCCCCGAGCCCGTAGAAGATTGAAGGGCCCGGGCCGCTTCCTAACAATAAGAATTTTATATATATGGGCCCAAAACCTGGTTCGTACCGGGGCCCCGGATTTCACTCGGCACCACTGTTTGCGAAACATTCCATCATAGATAAAGCTTGGTAAACACTGTTCTAAGCAGTGACGAATTGAGTGCTATAAGCCCCTAACAAAAGTAATAACTGGGTCCCCTAAAAAAACATAGAAAAACCTGGAATGATACTGTAGCATAATAATAATAATAATAATGCTATATATGAGACCCCTTAAAACCCAAGGCCCCTAGCAGCCACCAGATTTGCCATATGTTAAAACATTTATTTTATAAACATTTATAAAACATTCTAAGGAATGCCATTTTTTTAGAGTTTTATTATTTTGTTTAAGCAGACTGAAGTGGATATTAAAACTGAAAATGCTTTCTGCATCCTTGTAGTCATTGTTTTTTATTGTCAAATCATACACCTGTCTCATTGCTATGGTTAATATTTATAAAGAGTAATGTCAAACTTCTGGAAAATAAAGAGATTATTTTTAAAATATTAAATTCAGTAATATGTTTTTTTAATTCTAATTGCATTATGACTGTAATAAGATAGTCTTAATGATTTGATAAGATAATGAAATAATAATTATCTTTAATAATTTACAATTATTTCACTATTTTATAAATTATTTTTGAAAAGTTATTCAGAAAATATAAAAAAATATTAGTTTTTTTATTTCTTTTTTTAAAACTTATTTCTCATTAAGTTCTAAAATTAATATTATCTCCAAATACCTATTAATACACCTATTATTTTTGTTAGTTTTTCACATTTTCTTATGAAATAGGACCATTTAAATAAGGAAAATAATATTTTCAAATTGAGATTTATTTTATAACATTTTCTCTTTTCATTTCATTCCTAAATTATAATTAAGTATTTTATTATATTCCAAAAATCCGTAAAAGTTACTGGTAATTAAACTTTTTCATTTAATTTTTTAATGATCTTTATTAAAAAATTTTATTAATGATATAATGAAATATTTAGAACAGCATATATTGTGTGGAAATGTTTATTGGATGAAACAGAAAAAATTGCTAAAGCTAGGCTTGCAGCTGCTGAAGTTTATCAACAACAAGTTTCAGAAAATGCAAAAATGCTCCGTACTAATAAAATGCAGCTAGCAAAAAAGGTAAAAATTTTGAATATATTTCTGTATTTATTATTTAAAATATTATTTTAATAGGATAAATTTTAAAAAATGTACAGACTTTAGGCCTAAATGTGGTATGTGGCACAATGTGGGTAAGGATAGGTAATGAGGCATATTGATTATAATGACATAAAGACTACATATAGGAGGTTTAAATAACCCCCAATAACTTCCTTTAATAGAGAGAGATTTTGTACATAGACAATGCAATCCAGCAGTCAGTTCAGAGAGGATTCACTGACGAAGCACAAAATAAAATCCAGTTCTTTTGACAAGCAAGATGAACACTGTTAAATTTAACCTTTCTTCAGTCAGATATTTCCAAAAAAGAAGAGGAGCATAAAACGGTTCCTTTGATTTATTCTTTTTAATTATGTAGAATTGCCCGAGATGATGCTTTTTCTTGTTGAGTCTTTTTAGCGACTCTTAGACATGACTGGACTGTATTAAAACTTTTCAGTGACTCTTCTAATTTTTCTAGTTCTTGCCTCATCCCAAATCACCTTTGTCTCCTTGACTTCACCTTTCCCGAAGAAGAGAAAGATCTCCTTTCTTCATTTGTTTTACTTGAGAAGTAATCGTGTGTCTCCATTGTGACACTGGACTTAATTCACAGGACAAGATAGTGGACTTAATTCATAGGACAAGATAGTGGACTTAATTCATTATATGTATCATTTGTTTCTCATTCTCAAGTACTGATCTCTCTTTTGTTTTCTCTTTTACTCCACCATTGACTCGAATGCCATATTCTCCACATAAAATATTCATCATTATTCATAGCATAATTTGATAAAACAAACAAGAACAAGAAGCATATCAAAAATTTTAATGAAAATTCCAAAAAGAAATTTTTCCTTTATATATAGATAGATTCCCATTCTGAAAGTTTAACAAAGGTTCATATTTCTCTATCTTGATACATTCAATTAATAATAATACCTCATTGGTATACAAGAAATTGAAAAAATGATGACTTGCAAAAATTTATATTCAGAAAAGTGTTGCGTATATAAAAAAAAGTAAATTTAAAATAATGAAATAATCATTTATTTTTATATAAAACAAAATTATATTAAAAATATTTAATTTTTATATTTGGTTTAAATTCAAATGAAAGATTGATTCTAACTTTTCATTAGTTAAGCAGCATTGCTATCTTGTGTACAAGTGCAATTTTTTAAAATTATTTATTTCACATACATAAATACAGTAAAAATAAAAAAATATTTATTATTACAAATATGATTATTTTTAAAAACAGTATTATCGAACCACTGTAAAAATAATTTCACATCAGATAAATATTTTTTGAAAATGCATTGTTCAAAACTACAAATAATATTTTGTTGATTACTCGACTTGTTAAAATAGCACATGGTGAGGCAGGCCGCCAACAAATCAACAGAGTGCCGCATGCAACCCGCAGGCCATGATCTATGCATCCCTGCCCTAGAGTGACTAATGATAACAAAATGCACAGATCCATGCACTTTGTTTACACAAATCACTTTGTTGTTCATTAATTATATTTTTATATTAAGGTCTTTCTAAAATTTCTATTGATTCTCTTATCATATCTTAGCATTTTTGCATAGTTTTATTACTTTGGCATCACTCAATGTTATTCTAATCAGTGTAGCTAGATCCTATCTGATACCAGACTTAAAATTCCTGATTCAGTTGACATGTATAGACCATCGTACATGCAAAATTTCTCCACTTGCGGCGCCACCTACGTCGTTGGTATCTTGTTTTAAGTATTTGAAATGTGAAACAAAATGATTTTAAATAATGTAAAATTTTATTGCATTCATTATTTTTATTTATCTAGTTGCTTGTCAATGAAAACATTATTTCTATATATTATCTGAACTTATAAATCTATACTTTGTATTTAATCTGATTAAAGTTTTATTTACACTAAACTTTTATAAAAATAATGGCACATCAATGATGGATATGCTACTCTTTCAAATTTCAAACATTCAAGTTTTATAAGATAGAATAAATAAGAAAAGGATATACATGCTTTGTGGTTATTCTACTGTAACAATATAAGGAAACATCATAAAGAAGTACTATTATAGCAATACCAATATTAAAATAGTATTTAATTTCAGAAATGTTTTTGATTGTTATATCCAACCATCTTCAACTTACATCATTAAATTTCAAAAAAATGCAGATAATTATAGAATAGAACATAACAATTATTCTAAATGTTACAAAAATTTTTAAATTAATGTTTGTGCTTAAGACAAACTGTAGAGCACAAGGATAATAAAACACGTATTTTATTAAAGTTAATATGTTATTTAGGTTCTTATAGTTAATACTGGGATTTATTTAAATGTTCTCTTGTATGCTATAAATCCATGCACTAGAGCAGGGATGCACAGACTTGTTAAGACCAAGCACCACATAGATTCACTATGGCTTATAAGAGGGCCACCAAAAAAACTTACGAAAGTTATATATCATATCGTGTTTATTAATTACATGTTACAAAGTAATATTAATCAAAAATAAACAAAGAATTTTTAATTGGATAGATGGTATTGCACTGATTTAACCATTTTTTTATGTTAGGTTGAACATTTATAAAACCTAACATAAAAAAATGGTTAAATCAGTGCAATACCATCTATCCAATTAAAAATTCTTTGTTTATTTTTGATTAATATTACTTTGTAACATGTAATTAATAAACACGATATGATATATAACTTTCGTAAGTTTTTTTGGTGGCCCTCTTATAAGCCATAGTGAATCTATGTGGTGCTTGGTCTTAACAAGTCTGTGCATCCCTGCTCTAGTGCATGGATTTATAGCATACAAGAGAACATTTAAATAAATCCCAGTATTAACTATAAGAACCTAAATAACATATTAACTTTAATAAAATACGTGTTTTATTATCCTTGTGCTCTACAGTTTGTCTATAAATGTGTTAACTCTCAAAACAGCTCTGAGTAATAAAATAAACTTTCCGTTAATACATATTAATTTCATGGAGTATCAAATCAATCCTTCCAATCAGATCAAAAACCTCCTATTATTGGTTGTATGGCTTTCAGAGATTTGATTTACAATTTGTTCCCTTGTGACATAATTTATCTTTATTGTGAATATAACTTGTACAAGTTAATCTTTTATCCCTTTCAAATACATTACATTATTTATGAGTATTTAATATAAACACCTGTATTTTGTTTCACTTTTAAAGAATAAAAATAAATATTTCAAGTTTTAAATGTCACTAAATACATGTTTTACAGCAGTTTTATAATCTTTCCAATACAATTATGTGTCTTCAGGGATTAGTTATGACCTTAATAATAAAAATGATATGATATAACCTTAATAATAATAATGATGTGTAGGCTAAATAAATATTTATTGAATAGTCATTACTTGCAAGTAAATACAATAAAATGTTTTTTCAATCCAAAGACACACAAATCCACCTATAAATCACAGCTTGAAATAAGAAGTCCATTATTTCACAATTATTCTTTATTTTTCTTTATGTTGTTAAAACTAATTATTTGATTCAATCAATATATTTGTTAATTTTATCTAAATATATGTACAGTGATACCTCGGATCATGAACGTCTCGGTTCACGAACAAATCGGTCTATAAACACCATTTGCGAATTTTGCTTCACTTTATGAACAATGCTTTGGTTCACGAATACACATGCATGGAACGCACGGAGCGCATGTGACTCACAGTGCACAAAACCCCGAGCATAGCCTCACCCCCCAGCAGCAATCCAGTTCGCCCAGCTCATATGGGTACAGTAAAGTTCCAACAAGTATTGATATTTTAGTTTTTTCTTTACTTAATTAAATTTATCCATTATTATGGCTCCCAAAAAAGTTTAAAGTGTTAGTGAAGGTGATGCTAAACATGCTTTCTTCTAATATTACTGTTATATTTATTTCCTTTCTGTATTATTTCCACACATAAAGCCATAACATATTAAAAATTTTTTCTAGGAAAAAACGTATTATTTGGATTTACATTAATTGCAATGGGAAAAATTGATTCGGATTACAAACTTTTCGGATCACGAACAGGGTCAAGGAACGGATTGTGTTCGTGAACCAAGGTATCACTGTATTTATTATCAATGAACAAATATTTCCTTCTTTTTTCATAAAAGATGGAAAAATTGAAACTTTGGAAATTGAAAAGAAATAATTGACCAGAGCTTAGGATTTGAACTGAATTTAGAGAAATTGAATATAACTGAAAGACCATACCTTTACATAATGATGATAAAAGATGGTATGAAAAAACATATATACATCCTTGTTCATAAGAAATAGTTCAAATGAACTTTGGATGTATGAAATGTCAACATTTAGAATCCTGCTTAAATGCATAGATATGCCTTTAGTACACACTCAGCTAGATTAGAAGAACGAGAACAAATAAAGGAACATTTACAATACTAAAGATCTGCCATGCTTTCTATACATTTCTTAATAAACTCACCATCAGTAAATGGTTTTGATTTTTTTCAGTCAGATTTACTATCACATAACTAGCTTTTATAATAGAGTCCATTTGAGTTGTAACTTTTTTAAAAAAAAGTTATTTTAGATATGCATCAAATTTGGCAGCATATTTTTACATATAATGTCTTTTCAAGTTGTATATTTTTCTACAAATTAAGAAGTGTCTTATTATCTGTCTTAATAATAAAACGTACTCATCTGTCCATTTTTTATTGAATGTTCTTCCTTCATCCATAATTTTTTTTTTTTTCTGATACAACATTGAAGCCATGCTAGAATAAGAAAATTAAATAAGCAAGCAACTATTTATTTTTCTAGTATTAGTAATGTTATATATTATAACATTACATTATATTAGTAATTATAATTGTCACATTGCTACATCTCATACTTGTACTTTTGTACTTTCTCTTTTATACTTTCTCTACCACAGTTTCTAAAAAACTATTTTAACTTACTAAATTATTTTAAGAAATAATATAACAAGCCCAAGTTTAAACTTTTGCACTCTTCACAGAAACTGAAATACCAGTTTATAAACTCCATTATGATTTTAAAAAAAATGAAATTTTGATTTTTTTGCTATAATTTTTTTCTTTTTAATTTTTTGGTAAGAAAAATTGGATTTTGTAAGCTACATACTATGTTTAGACATCATTTTTTAGTTTCGGATTAAGTATCATAATAAAAATAAAAAAATTATGAAAGTCATTATGCCTAATTTGTATATTTAAATTTTATGCATTTTCTTAAATTGATAATTTTTTCTGAATTGGATAAAAACATTTTTATATACCCAAATTCTTGATTGTATTTTGCTTCAAATAATATCAATATATGATAGTTCTAATATACAAATATACCCAAATTCTTGATTGTATTTTGCTTCAAATAATATCAATATATGATAGTTCTAAAGAATTATTTCAGCAAATGAAGATTGTTTGTTTTGTAACTGATACTGCTAAGCCTAATCTGATATCTCATACATAATCCAATTCTCCCTCATGGTGATTGAATTCCAATACTCTACTAAATATATAAATAAAATAATTGTTAGTCACTTTTCATTTTTATTTTCTTAAAATAATGTGTGGAAAATGCTTTTTGCTTCATAAGGAGTATTATGGCAGATTTTATCCAGAGGATGATAAATCATAAAAATATTGCTAAAAAGCCATATAATAATGTTAAAAGTTTACAATCTTATAGGGCTGCAGGTTGAACACACCTACTCTAGAGGACAAAGCAGTCATCTACCTAAAACTAAATTATTACAATGTTCATTCATTTTAAGACTCAAATTCTTCTCAGTTCTACCTATATACTGTCCCACTACTCATACTTGGATAGAATATTGTTATAAAGCAATACATAGTATATACCAGATTTGGAGAATGTATCATGTTTAATAATACTCAAAAGCCCTTTAGCAGTCAAAAGATTTTATTCAGGAATGTTGTCAACGCACTTGGCATCTTTCTCAGCTGCTACATCTTGTTGTAGCAACTGAGTAAGATGCCAAGTGCATTGAAAACATTCCTGAATAAAATTTTTTGACTGCTAAAGAGAGCTTTTGAGTATTATTTTTTTTTTTGTTTGTGTTTAGTGCAGTCTCATTGAACTTTTATTATTGTATCATGTTTGTTCTTAGCATTTCTTAACATACTAAAAATTGTTTGGTTCTCTAGTTGGCTTTAACAATAGTCTTTATTATCCTATGCATAGGAAGATAATATATTACAATAGCACAAGGATTCCTTGCATGTTGTGATCAACAGCAGTGGGCACAAAGTCCTACTAGCATTACAAGCATAAAAATATCTCTTATTTTAATAGATATAAACTCTTATTTTAATAGATATAAACTCTTATTTTAATAGATACATGTTAAGAGTTTTAAGCTATAAGTATGTAAGATACTTCATCTGATTAATTTTTGGTATTCCATCAGCCTGTTTTCCTGTTTTGAATAGTGCATAAACTGCCATAATCTCAAGTAAGACCAGAAATGTTTCAAGTAAAAAATAAATTCGGATCTATTAGAACTATTTGATGTACTTTGTAGTTGTATATTTTGAACACTATTTTGAATGACAATTTTATGATATCGGTTGAGAACCTTTGTAAAAAGTCCATTACACGTTTTGGCTATTTAAATCCGGGTCAAATATCAACTCGGCTTTAGACACCCTAGTAGATAGGTGTTTACAATTATACGTTGATGTACAATATGTCCGTTTTCTCACTGCGCATGTGTAAACAAAAGGAAAAAATCTACCTTATAAGTTTGTCTTGTAAAAAGTCAATATTAAACCTGATGATGACCCTGAGGGTTGAAAACGTTTGTCAAAATAAAGTAATTCTGCAGTCTTGTGCTAGTTTTTGAGTGTAATTGTCTTAAAAAAAAGTTAATACTCAAAAGCTCTTTAGCAGTCAAAAGTTGTGACTGCTAATGGGCTTTTGAGTATTATTTTTTGGTTTGTTTATTGCAGTCTCGTTGAACTTTTATTATAAAAAAGAGTTTTTTCTGCTTTTAGAATTTATCTTTGGTCATATATTGTTTTAAATACAAAATTTATTTTTTACAAAATTAAAGTTATCAGTAGAATAATTTTCAGATATAACAGTTTGTTATTTTTGAATTTTTTATAGTGTTTTGATAATATTAAAAGAATGCAGGATGAAATTCAACAATGTGTTCAAGAATTAGATAAAACTAAAAAGCTTTATTTTGAAGAAGAACACATGGCTCACGAGGTGAGGGACAAGGCTCATGATGCTGAAGAAAAGTAAGTTTATATTTTTATTTTATAACTGTTAAATGTTTTCAAAATATAATAAACAATTTCAGTAATGAAAAAATAGGAGTTAAATCATCATATTTCCTATTACTATAAAAATTCTATCAATTAAGTTTTTTCTTTTGACAAAACTTTTATATTATTCAAAATTCAGTTTTCTTATATTATAATTTCGTATTGTCTTAACTAAGCCGTCAGTCAGAATTGTTGAATTATTTTTTGGAAAATGTTAAATATATTATTCTTTTCAGTAAAAAGATTCAATTTTAATATTTATATAAATAGATTCAAGTATCATATATATTTGTGTATAAACCAAGAAATTTTGTTAAGAGAAAAACTCTTATAAAGATAGGGTGGCTTATATATGTCCAGTTGGAAATTAGAAAATTTTTTGTTAGATTGTACGATTTATTGATTCTGCATGGCACATTATTGTTATGTCATCACAGGAATTTTACAATCTACCATATTTATTCCTAATAAAGATGATTATAGTATAGATTCTGTTATTAAAAATATATGGATATATATATATACAGTGCCTCTAGAGCTTTTAGCACCTAAGCAAAAATTTTTTTTGCACAAGCTCAAGTCAGCAGTTTTGAAAAATAAATAAATTCATAAAAATATTGCACTTTACCAAAACCTTTTTAAAACAATATTTTATAAAACTTAAAACATTGTATATAAAAAATGTAAGTAACAAAACTTGTACACTATATTTACATTTTTATTAAAAATTGATTTTACGGATTTTTTTTATTGACGAATTTTTTTTATTAAATCGGAATAATCTATATTTTGTATGATGTCATTTTAGATGGAAAGGGTAGCTAATTGTGTTAATTTTTCTTGGGAAATCAATGATTGAAGATAAGTTTTAATTAATTTTAATTTTAAAAACTTCTTTTGGCACTAGAAATAGGTGTTAGTGCCGAATCTAGATATTTTGTCACTTGGGGTAACAATTAGAAGTGGGTTCTTTACAATACTCCACGGTGCCATTATCATTAGTTGGCACCACATGAATCCCTTCCAAACAATCAAAACCATCACTACATCGACAGATTATGCTCTTCTGTTTGGTGGAAACGTGTTCATAAAAACCATGGAGCCAGTGCTTGTGAATCGCAGAACTGCCATTCTGTTAGAGGACAACATGAAGCCACGTCTTGCTAAGATTACCCATGACACCATTATCCTGTTTAGTTGAGAAACACTAATGCATACCGATATTCTCATGACATTGCACCTTCAGATTACCATTTGTTTTATTCATTAGACAATCATATGCGAGGACGACGGTACTGAATCCTAGATGAGGTGATACACGACTGAATGACTTCTTTGGACATTCCGCTGAGTTCTACCACCATGACATCCATAATCTATCCGAGTATTGGAAATATGTCATTGCTTCTGATGGAGACTATTTATGATTTCTAAATACAACCTATTTCATGTTATCATGTTTCTCTTTGGAGGATCAAAATCCAACAGAACTTTATTGATTGCCTGATAATACTACAAAACAATATATCATATGATGTATAAATAAAATTCTTATACATAAAAAAAATATATATGATATTTATTATGGTGTAATAATTTTTAATACAATTAAACAAATCATACAAAAAAAACAACGAAAAATAGAATGTGTTTTTAATACAACATAATATTTAATGCAATGGGTGGGCTTATTTTTCAGCACAAATTCTCTCAAATTGGGATTTCATTGAAGATAGTGTAATTTGCAATTCTTTTTCAGTCACTAGATGAGTTCAATATTTTGTCTTTAAAACAGCTATAGCAAAAAAGTTTCTGGGTACATGGATATATATATATAACCCTTTTGCTGATTCATTTTTTTTACAACAATTTAAATTTATTTTTTATCTATTTTTGATAAATTCTTGCACATCTCCTCGCAATAGACTAACACCCCACAGTTTAGAAAACTCTGAATTAATTAATTTAATTGATATTGGTTTCTCTCTCTCTCTTCCTTGATAAGTATTATCTGTTAGAAAAATACACCATTATATCTTTGTAGAATGACTCTACAGAATGAAATATTGTCAAGATAAATATAATTAAGCTTATATGTGAAATTGCAACCGTATTTTCACACACAAGCTTAATTATATTTATCTTACCAACTTATTGTGTACTGATTATTTTGTATAATAAAATCTTTGAACATATATTCATATTTATTACCATTGATTATATCATTTATTGCATTGTTGACTTCTTCTTGTTACTGTGTTTATTACATTGTTGCAAGATTCCTTGCCCTCCAGCTAGGGGCTCCAGGCAAACACCACCAGTCTTCTCACTGTTACAATTATTTTTTACACATAATTTAATCTTACTAAAATAATAATATAAATAACAAAACACAGTGTGCCAGCACCCCTAAAATACCTGCACTCTGAGCAGGTGCTCCACTCAATTGCAATTGTATCTTGAGCCAGTCCTGTATATTTATATATATATATTTGTTGGCCAGCTTCCTATTTTTGAGTTTTTTTCATTAGTTATGGCATATTATATATATATATATAATATGATATGATATATATATATATATATATTGCTGTTCATAAATTAATATTTTCATATGTATTTAAATATTAAACATTGCACAGAGATGATTGAAAACAAAGTAATTACATTGCACTTTTTTCACTAATGTCATGTCTCTTTGGCATCAGTGAGATTTGTCAAGTTAAGTTATAAAAATTTTTAATTTTTAAATTTGAGAATAAATAAGTTATATATTCTCAAATTTAAAAATGTTTTGGTGGATAAACAGTCATCTTCAGCTATTTGATATGTGAGCATTTGTATTGAACAACTGAAGATGTCATCAGCTGAAAGCATTTCTGTTATTGAAAATAAATAACTTATTGGCACATAGATCTTGAGTAATTAATTTTATATTTCTAAAAATTATAAGTTATAGGTTTTTTTTAATTAAAAATATCTCCATTATGAACTTCTTAAATACAAACATGTTTTTTCATTTACAGTTTTTAAAAAATTCAAATAATTGTATAAAAATTTTTTAAAAGTTTATTATAATTAGTTCTTATAATAATTTTTCTTTGTAATTTTAAATTTCTACCTTAATGATGTAAATTATTTCTGATCAATATTTTCTATTTCATTTTAATATAGATTAAAAAAGAAAAAAGGAAGAATATTTCAGTCTATATCCTCATTACAAAAAAATAGTACAAAGGTAAATAAAATTCAAAATTAATGCTTAAATTGTATTTTCGATGAACATTATACACTACATTGATAAGTTTTTTTTAGTTTTCATTTAGGAGAGAAGCTTGTGAAATTCAATCTACAAAAGCAAGAAATGATTATATTCTAGCTCTTGTTGCTGCAAATGCACATCAATCAAAGTATTATAATAATGACCTTCCTGATATATTACAGGTAAACATATTAATCAAATAATTTAAATAAATTTTTTTAATATTTTATTAATTTTATTTAAAATTTATAATAGCTACTTGATTGTGACATATATGAAAAATTGTTAGTTTCAATTTAATTCGGGGGATAAGTTCCAAGAAAACAAAGCGCTAAATGAAACAGCATTAAATGAGATTATCTTAATATGTAAATAATGGGAATAGGAAGAGGATGGTGAATAAAAAATTATATGTACCATTTTTTTTATTTGTAACATGTATTATTACTATTGTATTACATTAATTATTGATATTTTTTATTTAATTTGGGGGATAAGTTCCAAGAAAACAAAGCGCTAAATGAAACAGCATTAAATGAGATTATCTTAATATGTAAATAATGGGAATAGGAAGAGGATGGTGAATAAAAAATTATATGTACCATTTTTTTTATTTGTAACATGTATTATTACTATTGTATTACATTAATTATTGATATTTTTTATTGCTAATATTGATTTGTATTCATAGATCAATCATGAAAATCAAAAATATTTGAGTAAATAATTTATGTTTGTGATGAAGAAGGTTCTTCCTCATTTGACATTTTGTTTTTTCGTTAAGAAGTTATCTGATGTCGTTTGCCTTATTCTCTTTCGTTCAACAAGCAATTGCCAATTGTGAGGCATCACATCCATGACATTTCATCTTGCCTTTGAACTTCTATCAAAATTTGAATCATTTTATATAAACTGATTTATAATTTTCATAATATTGGATAAACTTGTTTTGAGAAAATCCATTGCATGTTTCTCAGCAGACTTTGGTATGTACTGCATGGCAGTGATATCAAACGCATTGCAAGATGGCCTAGAAGTATCAAAGCAACAAATTCATGCAATATCAGATTTATGTGAGTATAAATGTTTAAAAACCCTGGCAAAGCAAATTAATAAAAAATATAGAATTAAAAAAACTGTGTTATATTGAAACAGTGTTAAACGGAACAGTGTTAAGTGGATCTTACTGTATTTTTGAACCTACTGATAATATATAATTTATCTTATGATGGGAAGTTTGCAACTACAATATTAAATCAAATTTTTAACTTAATTATCTTGCATATAAATCTGTTTATAATGATTATTGTTGATTTAAGATCGGAAGAGCGTCGTGTAGGGAAAGAGTGTAGATCTCGGTGGTATATGAAAAGATTAAAGAATATATTCAATTGATTAGTCGTACAGAACTCCTTACATGTGCAGCTTGCCAGTCTTCCTTCAGTATGGTTCAAGATCAAGCTCAAATGGTTATATTCTTTTATTAATTAAAATAAAATATATAACATTAAATTTATAAATTGTATTAATGAAATTTTATCATTCATATTTTAATAACTAATTTATTTAGATTACAAGGCAATATACATTAGAATGTTTCTTACAAGACAATCCTGTTTTGGCAAAGGCAATACAATATGCCTTTGAACCTTGCGATAATGATAAGGTATTGCAATTTTATTGATTAATTTCCATTTTAATTTTGAATAAAATTATATATTTGAATATTATGTTTACAAAATATATTTAGATAGACAAAATATCAACTGATCATAATGCTGGATTATGTTTAAGTAAAGAAGCCAAAAAATGGGCAATGTGTATTGCCAAAGAAACAAGAACATTATGTGATACTTGGAAAGAAGTAAATAAAATACAAGCTCAATTATTAAATGGAGATAAGGTAACAAAATTATTTTGAAATATTAATCTCTTCTCAGTTTTATTATTTTGTAGTAAGAAAGCTGATTTGAATACTTCAATTTTGATATTAATTTTATTTATCCTATTAAATTTTATAAAAATATCTATCAAATATACAGTCAGACCTCCATGTATCGAAATTGAAGGTGTCTTAGAAAAATTTCAATATATAGAAACCTGAATTTTCTCTAATGTAATATAGTAGTTAAGTCATATTTTGTCCGAATCGTTTTTTTCGCAGGAACCTGATAGCGGCGATGGTGGCTCACAGTTTGTAAAACTCCAACTTAAATGATTTGAAAAAGATTTTGAGAAAAAATATACAAATGAATTTTTTTATGTTTAAAAATATATATACAGTATATTAATGTATTAAAAGTAATGTTTAAAAAAAAATATATATATACAGTATATTAATGTATTAAAACTCTACTGCATGTAATAGATATGAAAAAATA
Organism: Olivierus martensii; assembly: GCA_000484575.1. Lineage (NCBI taxonomy): Eukaryota > Metazoa > Arthropoda > Arachnida > Scorpiones > Buthidae > Olivierus > Olivierus martensii. The sequence goes on from AYEL01071268.1 coordinate 35,775, forward strand.
AGAAGAAAAACTGCATTTATTAAACAAAATAAATTAGAATAATTTAGAATATTGTATTTAATTATCAGGTGTAAAGTAATTTTGAATATCCTGCTGAAGTAATTTCAATGCAGATTCCTCATAAAAATTCAAAACAGAAAACTGCTCTTAAACGCTTTTATCTTAATTAAGGTTTAACAATAAGCACTAATAAGCAGTCCAAAGTTAATTCTCAATAAATCATTTAATTTATTGAGGAATGTTTTCGGCTTTAAGTAACCCTCTTCAACTCTCAGGCATAAATACAGCCTATAGAACGACAAACCGCTAAAATGTATAGTGGTTGGTCGTTCTATAGGTTGTATTTATGCTTGAGAGTTGAAGAGGGCTACTTAAAGCCGAAAACGTTCCTCAATAAATTAAATGTTTTACTGAGAATTAACTTTGGACTGCTTATTAGTGCTTATTGTTAAACCTCATAAAAATGTTCGCATTTATCGAGCGACTGAAAAATATTGTTGGGCACATTTTCTGCAAATCGAAACACTTGGCGAATTGTTTCAAATGCAGCCATTATTTCTTTTTTGGAAGGTTTAGGAGCCTCGATTTCATCTGCCTCATTGTCTTTATCTTGATTTTCACTATCTTTTATTGAACTTAAAATGTCATCATCTGTCGGATATTCTGTACGATAACGTTAAATATTCATTAAGTGAGATTTTGTCATTTATTGTGCCTGTTAAATGTAACTGGTTCCAACATTCCTCAATATGTGACAGTACATTAACTTTTTTCACAACAGACTTTTCAGAGAAGCTAGCTTTTATAAAGCAATTCTGTATTGTTATTTCCGCTACCTCATTTGCCACATTTTTGCTAATTCTGAGATTAATTACATTGTCAATGGGTTGATCATTTTCAAGTACAAAAATTTTTTTTTTTAAGATTTTAAAGGTTATATGATGATTTCTTCAATTAAGATATAAAATAAACCTGTTCTGTTCAAAAATTTCTAGGACAAATATTATTATAAAGAAATCAGACCTGCTAGCATAGCTTTTGTAAGCAAATATGTAAATAAATATATTGTGACATAATGAAACAAACTCTCAACCAAGAAAGCATATAAAATGCAATCAAATATCAAAACAATGCTGATTATTTTTCTTACTTTGGAGGTATGATCAATTTTGAATTTGTTTGCAAAGTCAAACAACTAACTAAACATTCTTCAAAAAAAGTTTTGAATTAATTCAAATGAAAATATCTGACAAATACCCAGAACACTGACAAAGTGGATCATAGTTCTTGCATTATGACAATGCTCCAGTTCATTCAGCTCTTTCACTTTATGAATTCTGAATTCCAAAAAATATTTATATCACCATCTATTTCTATTGATTAAAATTAATTTAAATTCAATATTATGATTTTAATCTTTATATTTATTAATGTATTCAAACAACAATTTTAAACAGATGTTAATTTTTGGACATATCATTTTCAATTACCATTATTATAATATATAAAATCCCAAAAATTTTTATATAAAGATGTAATAATTTTATTATAATTAGTAGTATTTCTCTATGAGTCTTATCAATGTAACAAATTTATAAATTAAGATTATTAATGTGTATGATATCTTTAAAATATAAAACTATTTCAGAATCATGAAAGATTAAAAAAAATTTTTTTAAGTGGCAATAATTTTTTTTTGTAGAAAGAAAGAGCAACAGCTTATTAGAAACTTAAAATGTCTGCAAATAGTATTCAGGAGAATTAGTACTATTTATCATTGAATTGATCTTTATAATATTTGGTAATTGATCTGTTTAATGGTAAATAGGACTTTATGATTCAACAGATTCCTCTGAACACTTCTTTGCAGGTATGAGATAATTTACAAATTCTTAATTTCTTTTTTTCTACAAAATTTAAATTATTGCTTGTATCTACAGCTCTTTTAGAATTAATTGCAACCATTCATTTTTATAATTTGGAAAATACTAAATTATATACAGGTATCCCTCCTATAACATAGCTTCCTATAAAACAGTTTTGCTCTAACATAATTTGAAAATTGCAGAAACCCTGATATAACATGGTACTTCTACAACACAGTTCTTACTTAACACATTTAGAAAATTACGTTTACTCTCCTACAACACAAAACATTTTCATTAATTTCTGTAAATCCATAGTATGGTCACACAATACACACATAAAATGCAATCATTGGGAAATTCTTTGCTAAAATTAGTCATAAATGCAATTTCACTAGTTTGCTATGAAAGGGACAATATACAGTCTCTTTCTGATTTTGATTTGAAATTGAGTTAATTGGCGACCATTGAGTATTTTGTGTTCCAAATGTTCAGTTCTTAAATAAAAAATAAGTTTTTATTCTTGATTGTAAAAGTGCAGAAAAACTTTTTTATTCAATAAATTTTTAGTTTTTATTCTTGATTGTAAAAGTACAGAAAAACTTTTTTATTCAATAAATTTTTTTAGGTATATGTTAAGGAATAATTGTTTTCTAGTGGGTAGTAGCGGGATAGATTACAAATTTTGTAAAGAGAGCAGAAGATATACCAACTTTAAATGTATAAAAAAGTTCAGGAAGTGAAGTTGATATTGTTAAAGAGACAAAAAGTTCTGTGTTTTAACAAAACAGTGTTAAGGAAGATATACTGGTAATTATGAATGAATAGGTTGAACATATAAGACTGAATGTTATATGAATGTGAATATTATATAGGCTGTATACTTGTTTTCCTTTTGTTTTACATATACTGTTTTTTTAAGGGCTTACATATATATTTTTTCTTTCTTTATGTTTTGTTATTAATATTCTTAAATAACATTAAGTTTCTTATGTGGAAATTGTTTGTTTTGAATTGGTTTTGGAATGTAACTCTTCTTTTTATATTGACTCTGGGTCTCATATAGCATGGTTTCACACAACACGGTGTTTTCCAAAGTTGGCGACCATTGAGTCATGTTAACCTGTTTACCATGTTATAGGAGGGATACCTGTATATAGAAATAATAATAATATAAAGGATTATTTTACACTTCTATAGAGAAACTCTCTCTTCAATTAATTTTTATGAAACTTTGTGAACATATTTAAGAGTTAGATACAAAGTTCATTCAATAATTTCTAACTTTTTATATTCAATAATTTTAAGAAAAGCACATTTTATAGGTAGAACAAACATTAATTAAATAATTCTTATAGTCTGTAGTATTTTCACCTTAATAAAATCATCTTCAGCAATAAAATATAGTGCATACACACTTAAATTAAATATTCGAATATTATTCAGTTTAATCTTGATTATGGCTGTTTTAAATTTTGAATAATATTCTGATCTTCACTTTAAGTGTGTATGTAATGTATATTTTATTGTTAAAGATATTTTTATTAAGTCAAAAGTGTTACAGATTGCAAGAATTATTTAATAAATTTTTTTCTACAATGTGCTTGTTGTTATGATTACAGTTAATAATTTAGTATAATTATACATTATGATTTTTTAAGAAATTGAAGATAATTCTATAATAAAAAGTTTTAAAAGCATAATTAAAAGATTATTATATAATAATTGGTGAATATTTGGTATTGAGGTATGGCATGATAGTAAACATGATACATAATAAATTGCATACACACTTAAATTGAATATTCGAATATTATTCAGTTTAATCTTGATTATGGCTGTTTTAAACTTTGAATAATATTCTGATCTTCACTTTAAGTGTGTATGTAATCTATATTTTATTGTTAAAGATATTTTTATTAAGTCAAAAGTGTTACAGATTGCAAGAATTATTTAATAAATTTTTTTCTACAATGTGCTTGTTGTTATGATTACAGTTAATAATTTAGTATAATTATACATTATGATTTTTTAAGAAATTGAAGATAATTCTATAATAAAAAGTTTTAAAAGCATAATTAAAAGATTATTATATAATAATTGGTGAATATTTGGTATTGAGGTATGGCATGATAGTAAACATGATACATAATAGTAAACATTAATATTAAAAAAAATTGATATTTAATTTATTCCTTCAAAAACTTTTAAGGTATTATGTTAGAGTTTTAATATTAAAAAAAAATTGATATTTAATTTATTCCTTCAAAAACTTTTAAGGTATTATGTTAGAGTTCTGAACAAAATTTTTTTATTTATATTATAATATTAGTATTTTAAAAATGTTGCAGAAATTTGGTCTAAAACTCCCAGAGTAACATAATGAAAATAGTAAAGTTATGTAGGAGTTATGTTCAATATATGGGGGCGATTTGGAAAATAATTTCTGATCAGCTGTAAAAATTAGAAGAAGCACTGCAAAAAACATTTATTATATACAAAAAAGCATTTACATATCTAAATTTCTTACCATGTATTCTCCACCTGAATTTAGACATTTTTTCATATTGGGGAATGAGTTTTTAATTTCCTCATCAAAGAAATCAGCTGCCTATGAGTTTAGCCACATCTGTGCTCCCATTTTCTATTTGTCATCCTTGAAGTACTGTGTACTCAACTAGTTTTTTATATGTTCAGAAAAGGTAATATTTATTGGAACAAGATCAGAACCATATAATAAGAGCATGGAAGTTACTTTCCAAACTGTCTTTGTAAGAATGCAGAAATAGTTACTTATAATTTTGCATAAATAATGAAAATCTGAGAAGATACTTTAACAGCCATCACACCTTATCACAAAAATACATGTTAATATATCCCAATTTAGGATTTAATGGAATAGTTAGAATCATTCCTTTCTATTGAAATGCATGAGGTGAATTACCTTTATATTACAAATACTACATTGTGAATACATAATACACAAAGTTTTGTTAATTGGTATGCAATGCTTTTAATGTTGTATATTGCTAAAGATTTTGTTATAATTTTTAACATGACTTTATCAATCTTTTGCTTAAATAATAATAGATAATTATACTCTCTTTATCATTCCCAAACATTCTTTTGAATTTTCATCAAAATTTAAAAAAGGACTTTGTATATAAAGTTATGGAATACTCCTTTATTAAAATTTTTTCTAACAATAAATAAATTATAGATCCTATATAATATAAATAAATAATCACTTGTTATGAAGGATATGGTAATTGAATATTAATCTATTGATGAATTTTTACAGAAACTATCAGAATTAATTTTGGCCGGAAACCACCAATGTCTAATTGTGGAACACTCTCTGTTGTTAATGATATAAAACCAAAACCAAAAAGCTGGTCAATACCAAGAATATCTGGTACTACTACTTTCACAGCACAAATTGGTCCTGCTGGAGGAGATCATGGATATAAAGCTATTACAGGTATTTATATAAATAAATTTTTAGTTAAAAATTAAATTAAAATTTCAATTAATGCAATTTAATATAAAAAAATATTCTAAAATTTATTTCAGGTCATCAACCTTGGGGTATTACCTGGTGGATAAATGGAATATTAATACCAGAATTAGTTGTAGTAAGAGGCCAAAATTATACATTTATAGTGGAAGGAGGAAATGATCCAACAAAGTCTGCCAGTTATCATCCTTTATACATCACTAATAATAATGAAGGTGGTGGAAGCCAGTTTCTTGAAACACTTGGTTCAGATGTAAATATTATAAAAACAATTTTTTAATTAATTTCTTTTGAGATTTTTTATTTAATTTACTATTTACAGAAACATAAAGTATATGCTGGTATTACAACTGATTCAAAAGGAAATATTGTTCCAATTGGAGGTAATTTGATTTAATTTAAATCTTGTTTAAATATTAATAGTGTGAGAAACCCATAGCATATGGTCAAAAAAAAATGTGGTTCAAAATAATAGCATATTTTTGAATAGTATCGTGAGTAAGTGATGCAGGGATCCAGGATTAGAAAATTAACTTGGAAACCAAGATAATAAACAAAATTAGTATATTTATTAAAATAGCAAGAAAATAAAAATATGATGCAACAAAAGGATAAATACAAAACATTATTAGCTCTAGAAGTAAATGAGTTATATACAAAATAAAAAGAGAGTTGCAATTATGACTCATAAGAGAGAGATGTTCGACTCTAGGTTGTGTGGACATACATGGGAGAGAGGTATTTATTCTTCTCTCTTCTTTCTTTTGTTCATATTTCTTTTTTGGAAGTAAATGAGTTATATACAAAATAAAAAGAGAGTTGCAATTATAACTCATAAGAGAGAGATGTTCGACTCTAGGTTGTGTGGATATACATGGGAGAGAGGTATTTATTCTTCTCTCTTCTTTCTTTTGTTCATATTTCTTTTTAAGACAAATGCCATCTTCACTCCTTCATCCTTTTTAATACCACCAATGGGAAGGAACATGGCTTCCCTTTTTCTGTTACATTTTCAAAAGATGAACTGTCTCTCTCTAATACTTGCTATTTGTCCGATGCCAATGAGTTGATTCTTCAATTCTATCCTCTCTTTCTAAACATTCTAGTTCTCTTATTATCTTGTTTTCTGTATTGCAATTTAATTATCTATTGTAGAAAAATTATCTATTCCATTTTTTCTCTGTCTATTCTATCTGCTGTATTTAGTGAGAGGACAAAAATCTCCATGTGGGCAAGACAGAGAACACAGTTTCAGACTGGTTCTCACAAAGGAAAGAACAAGAAATAGAAGTAAGTCTCCTACCAGAAGGAGTGTGGTAGGCCACTAGTAATACAAAAAATAAATAATAAATAATAATAATATTATTATTATTTTTTTTTTTTTT